>JAULAV010007023.1:0-41383 GCA_030789695.1 Scilla litardierei | reverse complement strand
TGGAAGAAGAAAGAACGTCGTAGGAGCGACGAGGAAGCAAAAATACAAAGATTGGGCATTTTCAGCATGCCACTCGGCCGAGTGAAGGAGTCACTCGGTCGACCATCGACAGCCCGCTCGGCCGGCCAGATCGGACACGCAGCAGATTGAATATCAGCGTGCACTCGGCCGAGCATCGCCAGCCCACTCGACCGAGCACGGAGACACCACTCGCCCGAGTGGCATCACGACGACGGCAAGCAAAAATCCCAGACTTACTGTAATCCGTCAGTCAGCTCCCGAGTTCCGACTCGGCCGAACGAAGAAATCACATCGGTCGAGTGGAGAAAGTCACTCGGCCGAGTGACTCCCGAGGAGACGACCCCCAAAAGTCCGAAGTTACTGGAATCCGTCAGGGTCTCTCACTCGGTCGAATGACATTTGTCACTCGGCCGAGTGAGCCGCGCTGCCTGTAGCGTAAATTGCGATTTTCAAGCTGCGCAGTGGCAATTTTGTCACAGTTTTTTGGGCGATTTTGGGGGGTATTTAACCCCAGTTTTAAACCTAGTTTAGGGGGCTTTTTCAGAAATTTTGCAGCCTTTTTAGATTACTTTTTAGAGATTAGATTGAGTTCTTGGGAGAGAGAGAAAAGTGTTATTTCGTTGGATGCTCTTGAAACTTGATTGGTTTGTCTCTCTCTCTCTCTATCAAAAACCTCATTTTTATTGATATATTGTCTATTGCAATGAATTCTATTGTTTTTATTATTGAATTTCTAATGAATTGCATTATGAATTATGAGTAGTTTTATCGTCTTAGGGCGTAGGGATGAACCCTACGAACCCTATTTCTAATTTGTGATGCATTGGTGAAATTCTTGCTAGAATTGATTAGGGTTAGTTTAGGATTGATTTAATACGGATAGCTAGGGATTCATACCGATTGGGATTTACAAGAGATTGGACCCTAACTCGATAGGAAGCCCTAGAAATTTGAATTGGGTTACAATTGGGTTCTCTGGAATCGGTTTGCAAGAGATTGGACCGAAACTAGGGTTCTCGATTGCAATTATATACCAATACCTGTTTGCAAGAGATTGGACGGGTAGGAACTATCCCAACCTAAGTCGTAGCTCGAGTTTGCACGAGAGTGGGCTCGAGATACGATTGCATGATGATGTTGTTCTTCACGCTAGCTTGCCTAGGTTAGGGTTTGCAAGAGATTGGACCCTACCCTAGATTTGCTATAGACCGACAATAGCGTGAGAGCGTGAGCTTGGTTCTACATTTAGTTGCAACTAGTTCACCTGAATTTCAAGTCTAGCAATTGTGAAACCTACGGATCACAATGACGAGATACGGTTAGTAGCGGGGATTCCCTACCCCTAGGTGTCTTTATTAATTTGATATTTCCTTTATACAATTGAACGACTGTGACCGCTTTACTGTGAATATTTCTCGACTGTTCTTATATCCAGGTGGATTGAAGAGGACACCGTCATTTGCCCTCCTCGTGTTCGATACCCGCTCGCCGCTACACCGTGCGCTTGCGGTAAGACTACAATCGCTCTCCGGGTGTGTATCTGAGGCCGACCAAGTCTTTGACTAGGTTGTGCTTTTGGGTTGCGTTCCGGTGCGATCACCACTTTGCAAATGAATTGCAATTTTCTCCATCTTTGACCAAGTCTTCATATGTGTAGCAATTTTCTCCATCGCTTTGACTAAGTCATCCTTTGAGTATTTACGAGCTTTCCACTCCTAAAAACACTTATCATACACATCAAATTGTTCACACACGTTTGTTATCATCAAACACAAAGTCATGGATCGGTGTATCCAACGAAACGTTGTATCCAACATCTTGTTGGTGTTTTTTAAATTTATATATCCACAAGCGCATGGTGTTGTAGCACATGGGTGTCAAACTCAGGGAGGCAATGGCTTAATCAGGGAGTAGTGCCAGTAATACAGCCCCAGGGATAGGCCAAGACCGAACGTTACAAGCCCATGTCGCAAGCCTACGTGCCTGAAGGAAAATGAGGCCCCCACAAAGACTCGGAGTCAGGCCGGCCTCGGACCTAAGTGGGCGCAACCACTGACCCATGCCAGCAGTAGTTAACCGCTCCCCTTAAAACATGCACCGTCAATCACCATTAAGCAGTCCCATTATGCCCACCTTCATGTCCCATTCAGACGTGTGTGTATATTTTATATATTCACGCACGTCTTCTTTGTGTTTTTCCGTTATTTGTCACCGTCCCGTATCCATTTTCTCGTGTTTTCTAGTTTTCTTTCACTTCTCCGTGTTTTTGTGTGTTTACATGAGATTGTCAGCGAATGGGACATATAACAAAGATATCATGAGTCCCCGGAGCAACGGGAAGAGTCACGTACGATCCATGGGGCCAAACAATGAAGATTGCCATTTTTTAGCCCCCACCCGATCGGTTGGACACAGCCAACCGATCAAGTGATGCACGCGTATCCGACCCGGACACAAGCTGAAGCAAAGTGCAGCCCAACCGACCAGTTCGACGACCGGTTGAACACAACAGAGTTCTCGGGAATTTGGAGCTGAATTCCAACCGATCGGGTGATACCTCACCCGATCGGTTCATCTGTAGTTGATTCTCCCAAACGACAACCCGAAGAGCTCTGTCACGCCCCGCTTCCCAAAAGTACGGAGGCAAAGCGTGACTAAGGCCCGCTTAGGCCGGGGCTGAGAGCCCAGACCCAATAAGCGTCTGTGGTAATCCAAAACGAAGGAACAGGTCCCTGCATGTTAGTACGGAACAACAAAAGTAATGAAAAGAGATATCATTTCATTTTATTCCCAAAATTAACATCCAAAGTACGGAAAGTCTAAAATGCCGGAAACGGCTACAACTACAGAAAGGAAACTACTGGTGAAGCACCCAACCTAGTCAGGAAAACAAGGAGGTGCTACGCACCCAACTAATATGAAATGGTAAACTCCGGAACAGCAACAAGAGGCCTCTAACTCTGGTCCTCCTCTAGGTCGTACTCTGGATCAACGTCCTCCGGCTCCCCGTCTGCTGGCAAGTCCGCCTCGTCGACGTACTCTGGCTCAACACCTGACGTACAACACCAAAGAAGGAAACTGTACGTCAGGTAAAGTCTACAAAAGAGGTCAGAATCTACTGCAAGTGTATCAACTTTTAAACAACGATTTACTGGTTGATTAGCATGCTGGGGTTAAAACTGAGTAACAAAAAGAAGTAACGTAGCAGGAAAGTAAAGCGTAACAAGTAGTAGTCGTAGCGTGTGCTACCAACTACGGGACTAGCCTACAGGTGTCAAGACAAGTCGGGATGAGACGAGACAAGACAAGACAAGACAAGACAAGACAAGTGAGACACGAAAGGGTTCACGCCTTACGGTTCGAGGGGGGATCAGACCCTCTTGCCGTGCGCACGCTCAACCCAACCCCAAACCCCAAGTATGACAAGACAAGACAAGCACGACAAGGGATCACTCGCTCTAGCTTGGCGAGTGCCCTATTGCCCTCTGGGCTGTGTATCACGACAAGGGATCACCCACTCACTGGTGAGTGCCCTATTGCCCTCTGGGCTATGTATCACGACAAGGGATCACCCACTCACTGGTGAGTGCCCTATTGCCCTCCGGGCGGTGTATCAGTACAAGGGATCACCCACTCACTGGTGAATGCCCTATTGCCCTCTGGGCTGTGTATCAGTACAAGGGATCACCCACTCACTGGTGAGTGCCCTATTGCCCACATGCTGTGCAAGACGGGACGGGACGTGACAAGACGGGAAGGGTTATTCTAGGGTGTCCACACACATGCACACACATGATAGCCCTACGATGTCAAAAGTTGTTGTTGTCAGGCTCAGACTTCGTCGTCCAGTCTGAGCCGTCAGGGGTCGTCCCAGACGCTATCATTTCACGTCCAGTTCTATTTGTTCACAGTTATCAGTTCTAACCAACTAAGGCCTAAGCACGGCCGAAAGTGCAAGTGGGATACACTTGCCTGCGATGGCGAGTGTGTCGTCCTCCTGAAGCGTCTCGTCCAAGCGTCTCGTCCGCGGAAGTCCGTCTGAAACAGTGCCACGACGACGGTGTCAGATCTCAATTTCATCAAATCCTATTAGGGCTCGTTTCTAGGTTATCTGGACTATCCTATTCGTCAAAAGTCACATTTTGATGTTTCAGCCTAAACGACGAATCTATCCTATGTGCACAGTCAAAAAGTCCGTTCGTCGATTTTCTATATTTGTACAACATTTTACTGGTGCTGGAAGAAATTTTAGTTCAAATTGTCGACTTTTAGTTTAGGGTTCAATCAGCTATTGTGGGGGTTTCTACGAGTTCAGGGGACCAACCTTTACTGGAGTTTGGAGTAGAGTGGAAGTCGTGTCTGAACGGAGAAACTCCTCGGCGTCAAATCTGGTCCACGCACGATTTCCCAAAAGATGAAACTTGCGACGAAGGCCTACGACGTGTCGTAACGTCGTTGACGGCAATTCCACGAAGTAGAACACCCAAGTGGGGCCCACAGCAGTGCTAGGGGTCAATGGGGGACCCACAACACCTCTTGAGAACTTGGGGGCACCCACGGTGGCAAGTGATGCGACGGATGTGGGGTTGCGACGAAGATCGTCGGTCGCAGCTGATCGCTCCGGAATGTGACCCAAAGAACGGTTGTAGTTTTACCGCAAGCGCACGGTATAGCGGCGAGCGGGTTATCGAACACAGGGAGGACGAATGACCGTGCTTGTTCCAATCAACCTGGCTATTTAAGAAGAGAGAGATTTGCCTTTGGCGATCCTGTCACAATCGTCAGACAAAATACGGAAATATCAAATCAAACAAAAGATGTCTAGGGAACGGGGAATCCCCGCTACTCACCGTATCTCGTCAATGTGGTTCATTGGTATCAAAATTGCTAGGGTAGAGATTCGGATGAACTAGTTGCAACTGAATGTAGAACCAAGCTCACGGTCTCGCGTTGTTGCCGGTCTATAGCTATCCTAGGTTCGGGTCCAATCTCTTGCAAACCCTAGCCTAGGGAAGCTAGCATTAGGATCAACATCATCGTTCAATCGCGCCCCGAGCCCACTCTCGTGCAAACTCGGGTTACGACCTAGGTTGGGATAGTTCCTACCCTTCTAATCTCTTGCAAACGGGTATCGGCACGGAATTGCAACCGGAAACCCTAGTATCGGCCCAATCTCTTGCAAACCGATACTTCGGAAATTCGATTCCAACCCAATTCGGATTTCTAGGGTTTCCTATCGAATTGGGATCCAATCTCTTGCAAATCCCAATCGATATGAATACCTAGCCATCCGTAGTAAATTGATCCCAATCTAATCCCTAATAACAATTCTAGCACAATTTCTACCAATTCATCACAAATATGAAATAAGGCTTGTAGGGTTCATCCCCACGTCCCAAGACGTGGAGACTACTCACAAATCATATCACAAACACAAAAATAATCAACGAAATAAGCAATAGAATTCATCACAAAATTGAGAATAGCAATAAAAATAGAATTTTTAGGGGAGAGAGAGACAAACCAATGGAGTTCTTCAATTAATCCAACAAAAATCACCTTTTTGTCTCATCTCTAATCAAAAGAATAAAGCTAAAAAGTTGATTCAAAAAGCTGCAAAAAATCTAAGGGAAAACTCTCCAAACTAGGGTAAAAACAGGGGTTAAATACCCCCCAAAATCGTCCAAAAACTGTGACCAAAATACCCCTGCACAGCCTGTTTTCCGCAATTTTCGCTACAGGCAGCGCATCGCACTCGGCCGAGTGACAAAAGTCGCTCGACCGAGTGAGAAACACTGTAATTTTCCAGTAAGTCTCGATCTTCAGGGGTCCTCACTTCGGGGGCTGCTCGGCCGAGTGAGTTATCGTCACTCGGCCGATGGCTTCTTGGTACTCGGGCGGTCGGGATTATCCACTCGGCCGAGTGGGTCTTCTGAAGCTCAGGCAGACGAAAACAGTAAGTTCGCGATTTTTGAATAGCTTCGTCTGGGCGCCACTCGGGCGGACGGGATCTCGTCACTCGGCCGATGTGGTATCCGTCACTCGGCCGAGTGCACATATGAATCGTGTCTGATCTGGTCGGCCGAGCGGTGTCTCGCTGGTCGGCCGAGTGACTCCTTCACTCGGCCGAGTGAGACACAAAAAATGCCCAGATTGCTTGTTTTGGCCTCCTCGTCGCTCCTGCGACATCCGTTCTTCTTCCGCTCCTCTCCAACAGCAAAATACCCCTCGGGGAGGTCGTCGGTGACACTCTGGAGTAGGCGTATCTCGAGATCACTCCAAATCGCTCCAAATCACCTGAAATGCGACAAAAACAACAAATCGTGAAAAGCATCGCAATATCGTCGATATATCGTGAAAAACACGATTTGGGCGATCCAAATGGCATGCAAACATGCGGAAAAAAGGTGTAAAATAAGGAGTGATCAAAATCCCCCAAGCTTACCTCTTACTCGTCCTCGAGGAAGATAAGTAAAAGGCGAACCCGGTGGATTCGGAAAACGAAAACGGCGAAAAATGGAAAAAATGAAAAATGGAGAAGAATGGAAAACGAAATAAAAATAAAAATAAAGAAGAAAGAAAGAAGCGAAGAGGTAAGCTGCTAGATCATTTTCTCAGGACGTGGGTTTCACTTACTCATATAGTATGCACCGAACGAAAAACACATGTCAAAGAGTTTTATTTTGATATCATAGTATAATAGTGCAAATAGAAATAGAAAACCCACGAACAACGATATAATCACGAAAAACGGAATAGTTTTATAATTAACATCGTCTGAATCATTTAAAGCGGTATACAAATCACAGATTGCACACTTTTCAATTGAATGCTTTCTATCAGGAGAATAAGAGTATCACACAATAGAATAGAGAGAATAGAAAAGTATGGATTTCATGAAATGAACGCTAGGCTTAGATTTCTGGATTTCGTAAAGCTAGAAATAATCTCACCGAGTATAGAATATTACTTAGCCTAGGTTGTCGTGCAATGTCAAGTAGTCACTCTCTCACACATCAATAGATTCTCTCCCCCAAGCTTATCTATAAGCGTGATGGCATAAAAAATATTTACATCCCCATTTCTATAAAGCTCCAAAAGTAAATGAAAATAAACACGAAAAGAGAGAAGAAGGAAGAAAGTGAGGTGGGATCTTTTATTGAGGATTTTTTTTCTCTTTTCCTCTTTTTTTAAGCAATAAAAATATATTCACAATGATCCCAACTCAAAGAGATATAATGATATACAAGAATATTTTCTCTCTCTTTTTTTTTGGAATTTCGGAGCTAGGAATTAGTAGCGGGGGAAATGCCATATAATAGAATCGCTAAGGGGAGATTCACCAATGATTTTAAAATAGAGAAATGATGTTCAAGATTTGTGGAGAAAGAAATAAATATATCTCTCGGTTCACTCTATAAGACATGCACGACAACTTCAGCAGGGTAATTTAATCTACTCAGTTTCGATCACAAAAAAGCTAACTAGTCCAGATTCATCATAGCTAACATCATTCAATCATCCCGAAGTGAATTGTACAAATCATGCATATAGAAGTGATATAGGAAAAGAAATCGGTACTCCAGATATAGGCATTCGATGCGTGAATCTTGGTGTGTTCTCTGTGATAGCATACATATGAATATTCAGACTCAGCTAATAATAAAACGTCATCCATTTTCATGTGGAAAAGTGTGGGTTACCATTCCTAAATGCAAGGCAATGTCATAGCATATGATATCAGAAACAAAATCTAAGTCATGACAAATATAGCATGCATATAGAGAAAGCTAACGCCACGTAATCATCATCACAGAAAAGTCATCTCTAGCATGAGATGAAAAAGAAATAAAGATAAGGGGAAAAAATAAAACTATTTACAATGCAGCACACAAGGAAAATAAGGAAAACGTGATGCATGGTAAAATAAAAGAAAAAATGATGAAAATAAGTGCAAAAGCGGAAAACGGTGTGAAAAACTAAAAACAAAGGTGGCAAATCGAAGAAGAACGTGAGAACTCACTCCCCCAAGCTAAATGGCACAGTGTCCTCAATGTGCAAAGTGTGGCACACCGAGAGACAAGTAATGGGAGGGGCAAGTGAGAATGCATGCATGATGAAATATAAAGAAAATGTAAGAAAAAAGGAAAAAAATTAGAAAGGAAAAAAATGATGCGGACATGATGCATGCAAATAAAGGAGTGATACGGATATAAGGATGTGACACCAAAAACTCTCCCTCGCTCCCAAAAAGATATAAATAGATACGATCAGAATGAGAATCCCAAAATAAGTGAGGGGAGGGGGGGTGGACAAAAATGCATCAGGACGCAGCAGAAACGGGCAGCACAACGGCAAAAATAGTCGATGGCATCAAGGGTGCCTAAGAAGGTGGGGCTGCACCGTCTCTGTCCTGAGGCGGAGGAGGAGGAGGAGGAGGAGGAGGAGGTGGTGGCTACTGAGCCGGGGTGGGTGTGGGAGTGGAAGCAGCATGAGTGTGTGTGGGGGTGTGGGTGGGAACCTGCCGGGTGGGTACGGGCTGGGTGGGTACGGGTACGCGGGGGAGACGCTCAAGGACCTGGGTAAGACAGTAGTGAATCTGCGGAAGCAGGTCAAAGCGGCCAGCCATCGCGGAGACGGTGGTGGACAGGGTCCGAAGGTCGCCTCTGAGGCCACTCACCGCCACCTCGAGAGCCCGAATGCTCTGAAGTACAGTGTCGGGGGGAGGTGGTGCAGAGGGACGAACCGGTCTGTGCTGTGCGGGTCGTGGCTGGCGTACTCGGGTCACGTAGGTGATGAGCTCAGCAGGGAAGGGAACGAAAGGTGCTGCGCCCGCAAATGTGGGCCTGGCCTCAGTGTGAGGCCGGGGCACCGGCTGGTGAGAAGTGGAGGCAGCAGCGGCGAAAGAAGAGTACAAGAGTGGCAGCGAGGTAGCCAAAGAGGTCAGTTGCACAGAAGTGTGGACAGACGCCACGACACTCTCAGAAAATACAGCAGCGGTGGAGACAGAGGTGACTACCGATGGGGAGGAAGAGTGTGGTCCAAAAGGCGAAACCCCAGCGGAGATCATGCTAGCCATGGTCTCCACGACCGAGGCAAACGAGGGCTCTCCACTCTCAACAAAGGTCGGTGGGCGCTCGGGGAGTGCGGAGCAAAGAGGCTCGACAGACAGAGGGCCAGAAGTGGTGGTAGGAGTGGTAGTGAGCATAGTGGAAGCGGTGGAAGCGGGCTCAGCTAAGGTACTCCCAACACCGACAGAGGTGTCAGGAGAAGTGGAAATATCTGGGGTAGGCTGAGGGGCCACGGGGTCAACAGGGGCAGCAGGCTCGGCAGGGTGTGCAACATGGTCTGCGGGGGCAGCCTGGGCAGCGTGGGCAGCGTGGGCCTGCTCGGCCTCCTCGGCCTCGAGCACGTAAGCAGCTGGGATCAGAACATCCATCGCAGGGAGCCAGTCCACCTGGGCCGGTGCAATCTGAGTCCGAGCTGGGCTCGGAAGAATCATGTAATCGGCCCCGTAAGGGCCGTGCAACCAGACCCAGTGACGCTCACCGTGCGGACGAAGCATCTTCATCCGGGCCATAACATCAATCGACAGAGAAGTGGGGCCCGGTGCTCGTCACAGGTCGTCAGGGAAGTCCTCGCCGGTCATAAGGGCAAGCAAGGTGATCAGGCCGCCGCAGCATATCGGTGAGCGAGCGCCCACCGATACAATGATGCGGTCCAAAAACCAAGCCGTGACATCAATCACAACAGCGGGGACAAGCTCATCGCCATCCCTAGATAGAGCTCTGGGCCGTGTCATCGCGTAGAGCATGTAGAGCTCCGGCGTGGACATCGTGCCCGGCTCATATCTGGCCAAAAAGGTCGTCGCCATAAGGCGCTGGGCTATACGGAGGCAGGGGTGGACAATGGCCGAGGCCTTGGCCCTACTAGGGTCAAAGGCAGCGTGGAGACCCGTGATCCGGGCCCAGAAAGCACCGGCGTCGAAGGAAGGTGGGGGGATATGGGTGGGGGCGTAACCTCGATCGGCCCCGGGGACGTCGGGCCACGAGAAGAAAGCTCTCATCATACCGAGAGTGACCTGGCACTCCCGGTCCATGAACCGAAACGAGCATCCCTCGTCGGTCCGGACGATCGAACTAAGCACCTCAAGTGTCGGGCGGATAAACGTGTCCGCCGACACCTGAAAGAAATCTCGCCAACCCACGTTGTTGTACAACGTGAGCATCCCCTCTAGTACCCCCAGGCGTCCTAGGTCAACGAGGTGTGCACACCTGGAGGGTACGATCGAGTGCTGGGAGATACGCTCGAAGACGGCGCAGTGTGCGTCGTCTCGGAATGTAATCCCGAGCGGCCCGACAAGTGGAGCCGGAGGTGGTGGCTGTGCAGCGGCAGGGAGTGGCTGTGCGGGCTGTGGGTGCGCTGCAGGCTGTGCGGGGTGTGCGGGGCCTGCAGGCTGTGCTGGGTGGATGGGGTGTGTGGGAGAAGGCGGAGGAGAGTCCTCCACCTCGTGGGAGGGGCCGGGCTCGTCCGACCGCTTCCGCTTGGCGGAAGCTCTCCTCGACCTCGGCCGTGTCCGGGGCGGCATATGGGCCCCGAGCACGCACCGAAAAGTGTAAAAAGTGCGGCGTGCGTAAAATAAAGGAAAGAGTATACCCCGACATGCCGCGAGTGCTAAGCAATGGAAGTGTGCGAAGACGACGCCTCCACGAAGCCCAAATCAGTCCCGAGAAGCTCCCCTGGGCTCCCCTAAGCTCCCAAAAACAACCTGCGCATGAAATGGAGATATCAGCGGGTAATATTCAAAACGTATGGAGCATTAGGGGTATAATAGATAGATGTAGAAATTAATTTGGGTTTGGGGTTCGTTTAATATATGGATCCTCGAAATATACACAAAAAGAGGAGAAAAAGGCGAAATTGGCGATACCGGAGGTGGCCGGAGACACGGCCGCCGGCGGCGACTCGGGCGAGGCGCGGCGGGTGCTCGGCCGACAGTGGCTGGCCGAGCGCCGGCGCTGCGGTGGTCGGTTGGGCGAGTGAGGGCGGGAGCGAGGCGAGAGGGCGAGGGTAGCTGAAGGGTCGGGCTCGATTGAGTTTTTTTCGTTTCGAAAAATGTGCCCCCCCTCGGCCACTTATATAGTAAAAGTTACGACTCGGCCGAGTGACTATGTCACTCGGCCGAGTGAGATCAATGGAAATATCCTCCTCGCTTACGCTTCGGCCGAGTGGAGTAAGTCCATTCGGCCGAGTGGCTCAAGCTACTCGGCAAGACTTGCCCTAGGAGCGTATCAGTTTTACTCGGCCGAGTGAATATATATACTCGGCCGAGTGGCAATTATACTGAAATCAGGAAAATAAACAGAGAGTTGGGTACAGCAGACTTCCCTCGTTCGTGAGCGGCTCGGCCGGACGAACTTGTGTACTCGGCCGAGTGACTAGTATACTCGGCCGAGTGAGCCTTGTATTCTGCTGTTTGTCTTCGTTTTGGCTCTAGACTTCGTCTTTCTTCCTCCAGTTGATTTCATCTTCCTCCTAAGCATCGAGCGCCTTCCTGGGGCGCTCCTTGTCACCTCGTTCATCCTCCTCATGATGGATTTACCTATCTCCTCTCCTGTCAAGAAAAATCGGACCCGTTATCACAAAATTTTTGGGCGAACGACTCAAAACACTAAAAATTTCTAAAACAAAAATAAAGAAAAGGTAAAAATAAAGCAATAACCGTCGGGTTGCCTCCCGATAAGCGATCGTTTAAGGTCGTGAGCTCGACCCCCTATAATTTTCAATCAATGCGGGATGTTTGGTGCATATGAGATGCACCCATCAAACTTTCCGGGAAGAACGCTTGGATTCGATAGTTGCGGCGGCGTGTTCTCCCTCGGTGGTCTCCCATCTCGAATAGTGTTGGGGGGAGGCTCCCCCAAGCTAGCATTTGCCCCGGTCAACGGCTTTACCGGTGATGCCGATCTCCGTGCCGGCGGAGCTTTCTTCGGAGACTTTAATTTCGAGAGCTTGCAAAGCTCTCGAATCCTTGCGACATCAGCGTCGCCTTCATCATCTTCAGCGGAGAGGTCGGGGGAATCATTTGTCTTCTCTTCTTGGCCTAAATCCGGGCCTTCCTCGAAATCCTCATCGAATAGAGCGCCGATTGAGTGGGGGATTGCCTCCTCAATTACCTCATCAAGGAGGTCCATGTAGTCAAGCTCCTCGTGGTAAGGCATGTGCTTCATAGCCTTAGGAATGTGAAGCTCCACCTTGATGTTTCCGACGATCAAAGTTAGGGTACCTTCTCGCACGTCGACGATCACACCGGCGGTGGCAAGGAACGGGCGTCCAAGTATCAATGACGTATCTCCCTCCTCCTTAACGTCCATGATCAAGAAATCACATGGCAAGAATATTCCCCCTGGGACTTGAAGCGGGATATCTTCGGCGATCCCTACCGGCCTTGTTATTCGCCCATCGGCCAATTGTATCCGCATGTCGGTAGGTTTCAACTTCGTCCCGGTGTTTAGCCTTAAGAACATGGAGAGAGGCATGAGGCTTACACTAGCCCCTAAATCCACCAACGCCTTTTGGAGAGGGACGCCGCCCAAGGTGCAAGGAATCCGAAAACTCCCCGGATCTTTGAATTTGGCCGGCTCTTTTTCTCTCTTGGTAAACCAAGAGCCCTCCTCGGCTAGCATGATCTTCTCCTTCCTTTTCCTCCCCGAAATCAAGTCCTTCAAGAATTTAGCATAGGTGGGGATCTCGACGATGGCGTCAAGGAAGGGAATGTTAAGGCTAACTCCTCTTAGATACTCGAGAAACTTCGCTAGCCTTTTCTCCATTTTCGCTCTAGCGAGCCTTTGGGGGAATGGGACCGGTGGCATGAAGCGCCTTTCCTCAATCAATTGCTCCGCTCTAGATTTCTCCTTTTCTTGTGGCTCCTTCTCCTTTTCAACTTCAACTATCGGCTCAATTGGCTCCAAGCTTTCCTCCACGGGCTCCTCGGTAGGAATCATGGCGGGGGTGGTGTCCTTCCCGCCTCTAGTAGTAACGGCAACTACGGCATTGATGTGGCCGGTGTTGCCCCGTAGGTTTTGCTCGGGTTGCGCCGGTAAATGTTGAGTGTTCCGATTGAGCAACGCCAATTGTTCCGATATTTGAGCCACAACGGTTGTAAGGGAGTCTTGCCCCGCCTTCAAGGTAGCATTGACCTTCTTTTGCTCGACCATAAACGCCTCCACTCTAGCTTCGAAATCGGATTGTTGTTGAGCTTGTGGAGGGTTTTGATTTTGATTTCTCCACCCTTGGTTGTATCCGGGTGGCCTATAAGGTGGAACTTGTTGCTTCGGTTGGAAATTTTGTTGTGGAGGCCCCCTCGGCGGACAGTATTGTCGTTGGGGTGGTGGTGGTCGAGCTTGTTGAGGTGGTTGTTGTGGCGGGTTCAAAGCTCCTTCATTGTTGGCGTAAAAGAAACCGGGATGATTTCTTGTGGCCGGATTGGCCCAATAGCCTTGGTTCCCCGCAACATATTGTACTTGCTCCAAGGATCCTTCTCCTTGCTCTCCTCCCGAGTACATGGCTTGAGATTGGTCTTGCCAATCACTCATTTGGTTCGTCGGCGCGGAGGTAGAAGGGGTTCCTTGGGGCTCCGTGATAAACTTCTCCAGACTCTCCACTACCTTGTGGAGAGAATCAAACTTGCTTGTGAGCTCCGCTACGGCCTTCGCATCATAGATACTAGTCGGCTTCAAGGAGGACGTAGAGTGTCCTTGCTCATCGCCCCATTGTTGATTATTGGAGGCCATCTCCTCAATTAGGGCCGTAGCTTCTTCGGGAGTCTTTGATAAAATAGCACCATTCGCCGCGGCATCAATAATTTGCTTGGTCCCCGGTTGGAGACCATTGTAGAAGCTATGAACTAGCTCCCAATCTTCAATGCTATGGTGCGGGCATTGATGCTGCAGATCCTTAAAACGCTCCCAAGCCTCATAAAGCGTCTCTTGGGGTCCTTGCTTGAAGGACATAAGAGCGCTCCGGATCTTCACCGTCTTGGAGGGCGGATAGAATTTGTCAATGAATGCATCCGCCAACCCGTCCCAAGAGGTAAAAACTCCATCAGCTTGCGTTCTCAACCAATAGAGTGCCTTGTCTTTTAGCGTGAAGGGGAAGAGGCGCAGTCTGATGGCATCAATGGGGACCCCCGGCATCTGAAATGTGGCGCACTTCGACAAGAATAATTGAATGTGGTAGTGGGGATTTTCATGGGCGTTCCCATGAAATGGATCTTGTTGCATCAGGACCACCAATCCAGTCTTCAGCTCAAAGTTCTTGTCAGCCACCAACTCCGGCACGGCAATGGATGAGGTCGTAGAAGAGGTCTTAGGCTGGAGCCTATCGCGAATAGAAATTATCCTTGCCATTCTTGCCGCTAATTGTTCCGCAGTTTCCGGGTTGGTCATAAACCTCCCTTCCTGATCTTGTCTCCTCTCCGCTCTAATTCTCCTCGCGGTACGTTCGATCTCGGGATCAAATAATATAGCTTCAGGGTCCGCCGTAGATCTCGTGTACATGCAATGAGAAAACAGAGTTTCAAAGAAATGATTAGCACAATGGAAGGGTTAGGTAAGGAAATAAAAAATAAAAAGAAAGAAATAGCTAGGATGGTAAGATCAAACGCAATCGCTTCCTCGGCAACGTCGCCAAAAACTTGATCGCTCCGGAATGTGACCCAAAGAACGGTTGTAGTTTTATCGCAAGCGCACGGTATAGCGGCGAGCGGGTTATCGAACACAGGGAGGACGAATGACTGTGCTTGTTCCAATCAACCTGGCTATTTAAGAAGAGAGAGATTTGCCTTTGGCGATCCTGTCACAATCGTCAAACAAAATACGGAAATATCAAATCAAACAAAAGACGTCTAGGGAATGGGGAATCCCCGCTACTCACTGTATCTCGTCAATGTGGTTCATTGGTATCAAAATTGCTAGGGTAGAGATTCGGATGAACTAGTTGCAACTAAATGTAGAACCAAGCTCACGCTCTCGCGCTGTTGCCGGTCTATAGCTATCCTAGGTTCGGGTCCAATCTCTTGCAAACCCTAGCCTAGGGAAGCTAGCATTAGGATCAACATCATCGTTCAATCGCGCCCCGAGCCCACTCTCGTGCAAACTCGGGTCACGACCTAGGTTGGGATAGTTCCTACCCGTCCAATCTCTTGCAAACGGGTATCAGCACGGAATTGCAACCGGAAACCCTAGTATCGGCCCAATCTCTTGCAAACCGATACTTCGGAAATTCGATTCCAACCCAATTCGGATTTCTAGGGTTTCCTATCGAATTGGGATCCAATCTCTTGCAAATCCCAATCGATATGAATACCTAGCCATCCGTAGTAAATTGATCCCAATCTAATCCCTAATAACAATTCTAGCACAATTTCTACCAATTCATCACAAATATGAAATAGGGCTTGTAGGGTTCATCCCCACGCCCCAAGACGTGGAGACTACTTACAAATCATATCACAAACACAAAAATAATCAATGAAATAAGCAATAAAATTCATCACAAAATTGAGAATAGCAATAAAAATAGAATTTTTAGGGGAGAGAGAGACAAACCAATGGAGTTCTTCAATTAATCCAACAAAAATCACCTTTTTGTCTCCTCTCCAATCAAAAGAATAAAGCTAAAAAGTTGATTCAAAAAGCTGCAAAAAATCTAAGGGAAAACTCTCCAAACTAGGGTAAAAACAGGGGTTAAATACCCCCCAAAATCGTCCAAAAACTGTGACCAAAATACCCCTGCACAGCCTGTTTTCCGCAATTTTCGCTACAGGCAGCGCATCGCACTCGGCCGAGTGACAAAAGTCGCTCGGCCGAGTGAGAAACCCTGTAATTTTCCAGTAAGTCTCGATCTTCAGGGGTCCTCACTTCGGGGGCTGCTCGGCCGAGTGAGTTGTCGTCACTCGGCCGATGGATTCTTGGTACTCGGGCGGTCGGGATTATCCACTCGGCCGAGTGGGTCTTCTGAAGCTCAGGCAGACGAAAACAGTAAGTTGGCGATTTTTGAATAGCTTCGTCTGGGCGCCACTCGGGCGGACGGGATCTCGTCACTCGGCCGATGAGGTATCCGTTGCTCGGCCGAGTGCACATATGAATCGTGTCTGATCTGGTCGGCCGAGCGGTGTCTCGCTGGTCGGCCGAGTGACTCCTTCACTCGGCCGAGTGAGACACAAAAAATGCCCAGATTGCTTGTTTTGGCCTCCTCGTCGCTCCTGCGACGTCCGTTCTTCTTCCGCTCCTCTCCAACAGCAAAATACCCCTCGGGGAGGTCGTCGGTGACACTTTGGAGTAGGCGTATCTCGAGATCACTCCAAATCGCTCCAAATCACCTGAAATGCGACTAAAACAACAAATCGTGAAAAGCATCGCAATATCGTCGATATATCGTGAAAAACACGATTTGGGCGATCCAAATGGCATGCAAACATGCGGAAAAAAGGTGTAAAATAAGGAGTGATCAGCAGCTAGCCGGTGCGGGGGTTTCTCTCGGTCAGACCGAGAGGAGCTCTCGGTCAGACACAGCGGGTGCGGGGCTTGGAGCGCTGCGGAGCAGCGGGGTCGGTCACAGCGGCCGCTGCGAGGGAAATCCTTGGTCGGACACTTGGGGCGGATCGGTCGGGCGCTTGGGCGAGCGTTGCAATGTTGCAACATTGCAACGTTGCGGGCGAAGCGGGGGATCTCTCGGTCGGTGCGGGCGGATGCGGAGGGGTCTGTCGGTCGGGCGCTGCGGAGCGGGGGTCGGTCAGACCGAGCGATGCTCTCGGTCGTAGCGGGGAGCGGTGGTGTTGCAACGTTGCAACTGCAACGCTGCGGAGCGGAGCGCAGGTGCGGGAGCGGGCCTCGGTCAGACCGAGGAAAACCAAGGAGAATCCTCGGTCGGACACGGCGGCGTCTGCTGCAACGTTGCGACGAACCTTTGGGGAGTGTTTTTGACGGCTAGGGTTTGTGTTGTGCGAAAAAGAGATGACCTAGGGCTATTATAAATAGAGTAGGGGTTTTAGGGATATGGCTAGGGTTTAGGAGATTAATTAAAATAATTAAAAAAATTCATTTAAAATAAATTCCCTCTTCTCTCCCTCACGCAAGGGTGGTTGCGGCCAAAAAATGTGAGACTTGGTCAAAAATTATTTTGAAGAGTAATATTTAAATAGGAATTTTATTATAATTAAAATAATTATAAAAGTATGTTTTAAAATTATTTATAACTTACTTAAAAATGGAAAATAGGTCAAATTAAGTCCAAAAATTGTAAAATAAATATTGGGGTGATCGGGGCGACGAGAGAAAGAGAACGAAGAAGATGGATCTAAATATCGACGTCGAGGGACGAAACTAAAAATAGAAACGTCTCACGTCAAAACAGAAAGTCGTGATGTCACATCAAATAAGATAGAATCGTGGAAGAAAGACTCGAGATATGTCGTTCCAAAATATCTCCACAATCTAATGCTCTCAGAGACGATTACAACGACATATCACACAAAAATATTAAGAAACAAATAAAGTCTAAAATAAACACGTGCACGATCAAGAGCACGTGCACAAAGAAAGTACAATCGGAAACCGACCGTTACATCCTCCCCAACTTAGAAATGATTCCGTCCTCGGAATCAACATCAAGCACTACTCGGGAAAAGATGCGGGAAGCGCTCTCTCATATCATCTTCACGCTCCCAGGTGGACTCTCCAGGTGATCCATGACTCCACATCACCCTCACCAGGTCGACTATCTTATTCCTCAACTGCTTCTGTCGACGGTCCAAGATCTGCATATGCTGCTGGTCATATGTCAGGTCCGGGCGAACTGTAATCTCTGAGAAATCAACCGTGTGCAACGGGTCACTGACGTACCGACGTAGCTGAGATACGTGGAATACGTCGTGAACTCCCTCCAAAGACGGTGGTAGAGCAAGGCGGTATGCCACTGCTCCCACACGCTCTAGCACATCGAATGGCCCAATAAATCTTGGACTCAGCTTTCCCTTCTTCCCGAAACGAATGACTCCGCGGTTCGGAGAAATCTTCAAGAAGACGTGATCTCCTAGCTGGAACTCCAACGGTCTCCTCTTAGCATCAGCCCAATGCTTGAAACGATCCTGTGCAACTCTGAGCTTCTCCCTGATGTCTCTCACGACATCCACAGCTTCCACTATCATCTCTGGACCCAACAGCTCCCGATCTCCGATGTCATCCCAGCTCAGTGGTGATCGACATTTTCGCCCATATAAGGCAGCAAACGGTGCCATGCCAATGCTCGCCTGGTAGCTGTTGTTATATGAAAACTCCACCAAGTGGAGATGGTCCTCACACGATCCCTTCAAATCGAGCGTACAAGCTCGCAGCATATCCTCCAGGATCTGAATAGTCCTCTCGGACTGGCCATCAGTCTGCGGGTGATACGCTGTGCTGAAACTCAGACTCGTACCCAAATTCTCCTGCAGACTTCTTCAGAACTGATATGTGAACCTCGTGTCCCTGTCAGACACATTGCTCATGGGGACTCCATGTAAGCGCACAATCTCCTGCACGTACATGGTCTACATCACAACCAACTCAAAGAGGAAATTAAAAGATAAGTAAAAAGAAATTTTACCTCCAGATATTTCCTCGCCAAAGCTTCAGTAGACTAGCCCACTCAGAAAGTGATAAAGTGCACAGACTTAGTCAATCGATCTACGATCACCTAGACTGCGTCATTCTGCCTCGGGGTCCGAGGTAAACCAGTCACGAAATCCATCGTAATATGTTGCCACTTCCACTCCGGGATAGGAAGTGGTTGCAGCAACCCAGTAGTACGATGGTGCTCAGCCTTCACCTGTTGGCATATCAGACACTTGGCATTGCTCTGTGCCACATTCCTCTTCATGCCAATCCACCAATAGTTCAGACGGAGGTCCTTATACATCTTGGTGCCTCCAGGATGTATAGAATATGGCGAGCTATGAGCCTCGCTCAACAGCTCCTCACGAACATCACCTGTAGGTACGCAGAGTCTGCTATCGTACCGCAACAAACCATCCTCATGAATCACGAACTCCATCCGTAGTCCAGCTTCAACCTGCCTCCTGATCCTCTACAGCTTCGGATCTCCTGCCTGTGCTGCCTTGATCCGATCCACGATCGTGGACTGAATCTGCAAATTCATGAATGAATGAACTACACCAGGTAGGACAACCTCCAAATCCATCTCTCTTAGCTCCTGCTGAATCCTCCAGTCAGCAGTATGCATCATAGCAGTAGGAAGTCTACTCAAGGCATCCGACACTATGTTCACCTTCCCCGGATGATACTGCAAATCTATCTCGTAGTCAGCCATGAGCTCTAACCATCACCTCTGACGCATGTTGAGCTCCTTCTGCGTAAAGATGTACTTCAAGCTCTTGTGATCGGTGAAAATCTTCACACTCTCACCTAGCAAGAAGTGCCTCCAAATCTTCAGTGCAAAAATCACTGCTGCCAACTCCAGATCGTGCGTCGGGTAATTCTTCTCATGAGTCCTCAACTGACGAGAAGCATACGCGACCATGTGGCCATGCTGATGCAAGACGCATCCTAGGCCCTTCCCTGATGCATCGCAATATACCTCGAAACCTCTGCTTCGATCCGGCACTGTCAACACCGGTGTCGTGGTCAACCTCGCCTTCAAGATACTAAAAGCCTCCTCACAAGCATCAGACCAATGGAACTCAACATCCTTCCTTGTCAGCCTCGTCATCGGCTCAGCAATCTTCGTGAAATCCTTGATGAACCGCCGATAATAGCCTGCTAAGCCAAGAAAGCTCCTGATATCAGACGTTGACTGTGGAGTCGGCCAATCTCTGACTGCTCTGACCTTCTCTAGATCTAGAGATATGCCATCACCGGACACCACATGTCCCAGGAACGCGACTCTGTCCAGCCAGAACTCGCACTTGCTATACTTGGCATAAAGCTTGTGTCGCCTCAACGTCTCCAGCACTGTCCTTAGATGACAGCTGTGCTCCTCCTCAGACTTCGAATAAATCAGGATGTCGTCAATGAAGATAACGACAAACTTATCCAGGAAGTCATAGAAAATCAAGTTCATCAAATTCATGAACACAGCTGGCGCATTGGTCACGCCAAACGGCATGACCACAAACTCATAATGCCCATACTTCGTCCAGAAGGCTGTCTTCGGAACATCATCTTTCTTCACCTTCAACTGATGGTATCCGCTCCTTAAGTCCAACTTCGAGAAGACTCTCGAACCTCCAAGCTGATCAAAGATATCGTCGATGCGTGGCAGCGGATACTTATTCTTCATAGTGACAGCATTCAGCCCTCGATAGTCCACGCACATCCTGCGGGACCCATCATTCTTCTTCACGAGCAAAACTGGTGCACCCCATGGTGACACACTAGGGTGGATGAAACCCTTCTGCAGCAACTCATCTAACTGCTTCAGCAGCTCCTCGAGCTCAGCGGGAGCCATATGGTACGGTGCCTTCGATATCGGTTGCGCTCCCGGTATAAGATCAATACCAAACTCTAAAGCCCTGTCGGGTGGCAAACCTGAGATATCCTCCGGGAAGATGTCGTCGAAGTCTCTGACGACTGCTGGTCACTCGATCTCCATCTCCATCTGCATGGCTGCAACAATCGGCACCTCCGGCTTGGCCCGATATCTGATGGGCCCAAGCGACTCATCTCTGCTGCGGAACTCGAACTCCGGATGGCCTGGAATCTGGAACACCACCCTCTTGCTGTGACAGTCGATCGAGGTGTGGAAATCTCCCAACCAATCGATGCCAAGAACGACATCGAATTATGGCAGATCGTGGACAATGAAATCTGCAAAGAGCTCGTGTCCACTGACCACCAAAGAAATCGATCGACATCCCAAGTTCACTGTCACCACTCCGTTCCCTGTGGTGATGTCCCAACACTTAGGAAGTGTGTGGGTGTGAATGGAGTGCTTTGTTACACACCTCCGGGATATGATGCACATAGATGCACCGGAGTCGAACAAAGTCAAGGCCGGGTGAGAGGACACTAGAATGGTGCTTAAGATATAAAGAACTACGGTCAAACTAAGCTACTCTAACAAACAAGTCAACAAACAACACAAATAATAAGATCTAACTATAAAAGAAAGACTAGAATCAAGAGTTACCTGCAATAACTCCATCCAGCTCCTCAGTCTCAACAGCTGTCATGGTGTAAGCCGGCCTCTGGGGCTGCGCTGCTCTTTGAAACATATGCCTCTGTGGCGCCAAGGGTGGTCCATGAACAGCAGGTCCTCTCTGAACTGGAGCAGGCGCTCTCATCTGCAGCGGGGCTGGCGCTCCAACTACAGCATGATGAGCTCTCAGAAAATCCTTCGCAGCATGCGAGGCATCTCCACAAACTAAGCATAGTCCCATCTTCTTCCTACAGTTGGCCTGAACATGTCCAGGCTTTCCGCAGAAGTGGCACGGACCCTTGCCCTGAATCTGAACTGGTGCTCCGGGCCTCTTGAATGGTACCATCTGAACTGGCCTCATCGCCGGCCTAGCAGGTGGCCGGTACTGCTCCATCGTATGCTTCCCTCTATCAGCTGAAGGGTCAGGCAGACGAGCTATGATCTCATGATTCTTCGCAGCATCAAGCACCTCCCTCATAGTCGTGAAACCTGCCGAAGACATAGAAACCTGGATCTTCGGGTGCAGTCCATGTCGGAAGCGATCAGCTCGCTTCTCCTCCTTCCTCACCATATGCGGAGCAAAACGACTCAGCATCTCGAACTCTGCCTCATACTCCTCAACAGTCATGCTCCTCTGCTTCAGATCTATAAACTTGCTCAACAGCTCCCTCCTAGCAGACTTGGTGAAATACTTGTCCTTGAACATAGACCTGAAGGTCTTCCACTCCACTGGCTTCTCCAGATGCCTCTCCTCAATGCGCCACCAGTTCCTAGCATTCTCCATCAGCTGCATCTTCGCTATCTCCACTCGGGTATCGTCAGGAATCTTCGCAGCAACTAACTTCTCCTTCGTGCTATGGATCCAATCATCAGCAGTTAGGGGTCCCTCCTTCCCTAAAAATGTCCTCGGCTGGAGCTCATTGAACTGCTTCACTCCTGGAGCAGCTCGTGGGGCAGGCGGAGGTGGTGGTGGTGCAACTAGAACAGCCTGGGCAGCACGCTGGGACTGCTGAACCAACTGATGCTACACCTCCAGCATCTCTCTCATCACGCCAAGAAACTGACAGAACTCTCCGCCCTGGTCTTCCTGAATTCCATCTCCTGAACTCCCCGATCGGGTAGTACGTCGTCCAGCCATCCTATTGATAGAAGACATAGATTAGATTCGTACAATTACCGGATGATGATAAAATGAAATTCAATACTTTGATTGTACTGAATTTGCAGAAAGGGTGGGACCAGCATGGGCCACCACTAAAACCTATCACGCCCCGCTTCCCAAAAGTACGGAGGTGAAGCGTGACTAAGGCCCGCTTAGGCCGGGGCTGAGAGCCCAGACCCAATAAGCGACTGTGGTAATCCAAAACGAAGGAACATGTACCTGAATGTTAGTACGGAACAACAAAAGTACTAAAAAGAGATATCATTTCATTTTATTCCAAAAATTAACATCCAAAGTACGGAAAGTCTAAAACACCGGAAACGGCTACAACTGCAGAAAGGAAACTACTGGTGCAAGCACCCAACCTAGTCAGGAAAACAAGGAGGTGCTACGCACCCAACTATTATGAAATGGTAAACTCTGGAACAACAACAAGAGGCCTCTAACTCTGGTCCTCCTCTGGGTCGTACTCCGAATCAATGTCCTCCAGCTCCCCGTCTGCTCACAAGTCCGCCTCGTCGACGTACTCTGGCTCAACACCTGACGTACAACACCAAAGAAGGAAACTGTACGTCAGGTAAAGTCTACAAAAGAGGTCAGACTCTACTGCAAGTGTATCAACTTTTAAACAACGATTTACTGGTTGATTAGCATGCTGGGGTTAAAACTGAGTAACAAAAAGAAGTAACGTAGCAGGAAAGTAAAGCGTAACAAGTAGTAGTCGTAGCGTGTGCTACCAACTACGGGACTAGCCTACAGGTGTCAAGACAAGTCGGGACGTGACGAGACAAGACAAGACAAGACAAGACAAGTGAGAAACGAAAGGGTTCACGCCTTACGGTTCGAGGGGGATCAGACCCTCTTACCGTGCGCACGCTCAACCCAACCCCAAACCCCAAGTATGACAAGACAAGACAAGCACAACAAGGGATCACTTGCTCTAGCTTGGCGAGTGCCCTATTGCCCTCTGGGCTGTGTATCACGACAAGGGATCACCCACTCACGGGTGAGTGCCCTATTGCCCTCTGGGCTGTGTATCATGACATGGGATCACCCACTCACTAGTGAGTGCCCTATTGCCCTCTGGGCGGTGTATCAGTACAAGGGATCACCCACTCACTGGTGAGTGCCCTATTACCCTCTGGGCGGTGTATCAGTACAAGGGATCACCCACTCACTGGTGAGTGCCCTATTGCCCGCAGGTTGTGCAAGACAGGACGGGACGTGACAAGACGAGAAGGGTTATTCTAGGGTATCCACACACACGCACACACATGATAGCCCTACGAGGTCAAAAGTTGTTATCAGGCTCAGACTTCATCGTCAAGTCTGAGCCGTCAGGGGTCGTCCCAGACGCTATCATTTCACTTCCAGTTCTATTTGTTCACAGTTATCAGTTCTAACCAGCTAAGGCCTAAGCACGGCCGAAAGTGCAAGTGGGATACACTTGCCTGCGATTGCGAGTGTGTCGTCCTCCTGAAGCGTCTCGTCCAAGCGTCTCGTCCGCAGAAGTCCGTCTGAAACAGTTCCACGGCGATGGTGTCAGGTATCAATTTCATCAAATCCTATTAGGGTTCGTTTCTAGGTTATCGGGACTATCCTATTCGTCAAAAGTCACATTTTGATGTTTCAGCCTAAACGACGAATCTATCCTATGTGCACAATCAAAAAGTCCGTTCGGCGATTTTCTATATTTGTACAACATTTTACTGGTGCTGGAAGAAATTTTAGTTCAAATTGTCGACTTTTAGTTTAGGGTTCAATCAGCTATTGTGGGGGTTTCTACGAGTTCGGGGGACCAACCTTTACCAGAGTTTGGAGTAGAGCGGAAGTCGTGTCTGAACGGAGAAACTCCTCGGTGTCAAATCTGGTCCACGCACGATTTCCCAAAAGCTGAAACTTGCGACGAAGGCCTACGATGTGTCGTAACGTCGTAGACGGCAATTCCACGAAGTAGAACACCCAAGTGGGGCCCACAGTAGTGCTAGGGGTCAATGGGGGACCCACAACACCTCTGGAGAACTTGGGGGGACCCATGGTGGCAAGCGATGCGACGGATGTGGGGTTGCGACGAAGATCGTCGGTCGCAGCTAGCCGGTACGGGGGTTTCTCTCGGTCAGACCGAGAGGAGCTCTCCGTCGGACACAGCGGGTGCGGGGCTTGGGGCGCTGCGGAGCAGCGGGGTCGGTCACAGAGGCCGCTGCGAGGGAAATCCTCGGTCGGACACTTGGGGCGGGTCGGTCGGTCGCTTGGGCGAGCGTTGCAACGTTGCAACATTGCAACGGTGTGGGCGAAGCGGGGGATCTCTCGATCGGTGCGGGTGGATGCGGAGCGGTCTGTCGGTCGGGCGCTGCGGAGCGGGGGTCGGTCAGACCGAGCGATGCTCTCGGTCGTAGCGGGGAGCGGCGGTGTTGCACCGTTGCAATTGCAATGCTGCGGAGCGGAGCGCGGGAGCGGGAGCAGGCCTCGGTCAGACCGAGGAAAACCAAGGAGAATCCTCGGTCGGACACGACGGCGGCGGCTGCAACGTTGCGATGAACCTTTGGGGAGTGTTTTTGACGGCTAGGGTTTGTGTTGTGTGAAAAAGAGATGACCTAGGCCTATTATAAATAGAGTAGGGGTTTTAGGGATATGGCTAGGGTTTAGGAGATTAATTAAAATAATTAAAAAATTCATTTAAAATAAATTCTCTCTTCTCTCCCTCACGCAAGGGTGGTTGCGGCCAAAAAATGTGAGACTTGGTCAAAAATTATTTTGAAGAGTAATATTTAAATAGGAATTTTATTATAATTAAAATACTTATAAAAGTATGTTTTAAAATTATTTATAACTTACTCAAAAATGGAAAATATGTCAAATTAAGTCCAAAAATTGTAAAATAAATATTGGGGTGATCGGGGCGACGAGAGAAAGAGAACGAAGAAGACAGATCTAAATATCGACGTCGAGGGAAGAAACTAAAAATAGAAACGTCCCACGTCAAAACAGAAAGTCGTGACGTCACATCAAATAAGATAGAATCATGGAAGAAAGACTCGAGAAATGTCGTTCCAAAATATCTCCACAATCTAATGCTCTCAGAGACGATCACAACGACATATCACACAAAAATGTTCAGAAACAAATAAAGTCTAAAATAAACACGTGCACGATCAAGAGCACGTACACAAAGAAAGTACGATCGGAAACCGACCGTTACATCCTCCCCCGATGGCTCGCTGACCGTGCCAAATCGTCTGAAGTCTCTGTCTTTTGGGGCGTTTTTCCAACCGATCGGTTGATTTCTCAACCGATCGGTTCACCTGATGACCGCATCTCCTCAAACGACGACCCGCTTGCTTCACCCGATCGTTCCAAGCATCCGGTTGAAGTTTCTGAAGACCGCAGTCGAAGAATCAAGCAGCTCACTTGATCGGTTGATACTTAAACCGATCGGGTGAAGTTTTTTTCTATATATAGTTGCCTAGGTTTTCAGAAAACGGAGCCTTTTGTATTTTTCTGCTTTTTTCTCTATTTGTGACGGCTGGAATTTTATTGTTATCAGTAAGTTCTCTGATCTTTGTCAAACTTTAATATAGTCTTAATAGCATTGCTACTACCGTGTTTCAATTGCTTGACCATGATTTTTACGGTTGATTTTCATTTAGATTGCTTTTTAGCTATAATGTGTGAATAGTTCCCTAATCTAGGATTTTGGTGGAAACCCCTTCGTGGGTTCTCCCTTATGTGTCCATAGGACTAGGATTTCGATAGGGATTAGGAATTTAGTGGTTACGCAGGGTGTTTCATTGTCATCGACAGGAAAAAGACCGCCTTTGACCGTAGGGCCAAGGGGGAATAAACTTGGTGGTTGACTCCCTAGCCATATGTAACGACTGGTTTTCTTGTATGGATTATACATATATATATTTGGTTGCCTTCTCCTTGGTTGTGATTTCCTTTCTCCGTCTCCGTGGTTTTCATTTTCGTTCGTTTCATCGTGTTTTCCTAGCTTCTTCCGTTGATCGTCGATTTCAGAGTAAGTCATTCGTGACGGGCTTCATATCGGTCATATCTTATTGTTAGATCAAGCCTAGGAGTCTTAGGAATCGATCCGGGAGCCTCGCGCTCCATTTCGGAACTTTCTGTGCACGTTAGCCGGTACAAGAAGGGGAACCGACCGACTAGATGACGATTTAGTCGGTCGGCAAACCTTCATGGACCGACTAGTGGGCTTTGTTAATTATTCAGGAGTTACTGTTTATCGTTAGTCGGTCTAAGAACATTTGTCGACCGACTAGGTTGCAAACTAGTCAGTCAGCAATCGTTCTTTAACCGACTAGCTCTATGATCATTTTTGATACCAGGTACTATTCATTCTTAGTCGGTCTAAGAACGTTCGTCGACCGACTAGATGAGAAACTAGTCAGTCAGTAGTTGTTCTTTGACCGACTAAATCTAAATCCTATTTTTTTCGTCAGGAGTTACTGTTTACACTTAGTCGGTCTGCATTGGTTAACCGACCGACTAGTTCCCAAACTAGTCGGTCATATGTTGCTCTTTGACCGACTAATCAGTGTCGAAACCCTAATTTCTGGGCAGCCGCCAGCTCTTCCTATTTAAACCCCCAAACGTGTTTCTTTTCTTCTTTCATTTCTCCTGAGCCTCTTTCTTCCCCAAATCATCATCCATCTAACCCTAGTCCTCCTCCTTCATCAAGAGCTCCTCCCCCTCTCCATTTAAGCCGGCCACCATCTCTAGGCCGCCGGAAAACCCCCAAAAATCCCCAAAACCCCATTCCTCCAGATTTTCTCCCCATTTCCAGATCTGAACCCTAGGTTCCCTGGGTCGTTTCTTCCGTCGCCGTGCTTGCTCGGCATCGTTCTTCCGCTAACGATTCAGTAATAACTCGCCCCTTTAATATTCTCCTAACCCATTTGGTATTTTGAAACCCTAATATAAATGGATGTTGTTTTGATGATTGTTTCTCCGTAACAGCGACTTTCCCCGTAGATTAGCGTCCGTGAGACGAACCTTCGTGATCGTCATCCTCGATGCTAGGCAAGTGAAACTTGCCACTTAGGGTTTTGGGCCATGTCTTAGGCCATTTGCTTGTTGTAGGCGTAAAAGAGACTAGGCGACGAAATGATACTCGCCTAGGCGTAATTTTAGGAACTAGCTTGACAACGAAGCTAGATTCGACATTTATCATGTTGCACAACTACCATGTCATGTTTAATTTCCATTAACGGTACGTGAATTAATTGTCATGTCATTGCATTCTTTAAGTGTTCATGTGATTGCGTAGCTCCGCTACACCTTGTGAAAAGATTGAGGCTAGGTGCACCCCTATGCCAAATGAAATACGCTTCTGGTTTGTGATCCAGGAAACGAGCTCTTGTGCGAGGCAACCCACAGGGACCCTGGCTCGTTTACACGTGGGTTTTGGGGTAAGGGTTAAGCGGCCATTCAACTGGGAGTCTGCCCGATCAGCAACTGCAGTTGTAAGGCGTAAACTCTGGGTTCTGGGGTAGTGTTAAGCGGCCAATCAGTGTGAATGTCCAACAGTTCAGCTGTAAGGCATAAACATCTACAAATAACTTGAAACATGACTAGTGAAAAGATTGAGATTGTTAGTAGCTTGGCTACTCTTGACATGCCCCGAAAATTGTTCTCTTGTACTTGTGATTTCACCATGTCTTACTTGTGCACTCGTACCATAACTGTCATGTCATGCATACTATAACTGCTAGGTTGTTAGGTTGCCTTCCTTTTTAGTTTCCTTGCCCAAGTCTTTTAGACTTGCTGACATGTGCCCCTCTACTCTTTTGGGTGACACATGTTAGATCCTGAGCCTGAGCCCGTTGTTGAGGACGAGGTGTTTGCGGACGCCGAGCCCGAGCCTGTGTTTGACGAGGACTTCGTGGACACGGGCGATCAGTCGTAGAGACTGTTTGTGTTGTTGTTTAGACTGTTTTGTTGTCGGTGCGTGGCACCAATACTTTGTTATGTTTGTCCTTGTTGGCCTTGTTCTGGGCCTTTAGACTCTTTCTTTTAGCCTGGTGGCTTTTCTGGATGTTGAACTTAATTTTAATGTTGGACAAACTCTGAGATTTGAGATTTTATTTCTGTCTCTCCTTGTGTTATTATTGTTGTTCCGTTTGTGGTTACAGGGACCTGCTTATGTTTTATTGACGCTTATCGGGTTTGGGGCTTCACAGCTCCACTCTCGTGCGGACCTTTTCACGTCTCGCCTCCATTTTAGGGAAGCGGGGCGTGAAACCATAGCTCACGCCCTTAGCATAGACATCGAATCCTAGCGTGTGGGAACGACAGGATGAGATGTTGGGAGTTATCGGTGCGAGCTTAGTGCTCCCAGAGTCGGTCAGTGTTAATAGACATGGCAATGCCCACTAACCGAAGCCGGGTAGTCCGGCGTATCATCCTGGGCACCGACTGGAATATCGGGCCCATGGGACGCTGGTATCACTCTTATAGGCAACGTCTCACCACTAAACCCTAATTCCGATCGTATTCCTTTCTGCCGGTCGTAATAGTGAGAATACATGATAGGGTGGAAACCGAAGTCCTAGGTTTCCTTTTATATTGTTTATCCCTCGTATCTACAGTTTGTGACAAACCATCGATCGATTCGGGCTAGCTCACCCATAGGGTGAACCGGTTCCTCTCTGACACAAGCACAACCACGCTTCCCTGTGTTCGACCCCCAAGCCACACTACAACACCGTGCGCTTGCGGTATAAATATTTAAATCTGGTATCCCCCAATCCAACTGCACTCTTATGAGTTAAAAACCGGGGGACGCCAAGCTTTATGGCGCTGTTGCCGGGAGGCAACGTGTTTGTTATTTTAGGACCTATCGAACCCTAGAGTCTAGCTCATATCAATATCTTGCGATAATTTTCGCATTCTACTTTTTCATTTTTATTTTCTAATTTTTATTTTTCAATTTTTATCTGTTTCTATCCCATACTTGCTTCTCGGGGTGTTGTGATTTTTCATGCGCAGGAATACAAGGAGTCTCGACGACTTGATTCCTGTTGACCCAGAGATCAACGCCACCCTGAGGCGTCTGAAAGCAGAGAAGAGAAGAAGAGAAGAGTCTGAAGCCATGCGGGAGAATACCCCACCGCATAAGTCCCTGCTGGAGTACTCGATGCCATGCATCGGGTCCACCTCCTCCATCCGACCTCCAGCTATTACGGCACAGAGTTTCGAGCTCAAGCCGTCGTTAGTAACGTAGATCCAGCAGGATCAATTCTCTGGGGCACCCATGGAGAGCCCTATTGTACATCTGGACTCCTTCTTAGAGAAGTGTGACACATTCCAGATTAATGGTGTCACAACTGAAGCAATCTGACTGAAGCTATTCCCCTTCTCTCTGTGGGATAAGGCCAAGCAATGGCTTAGGGGAAAGGACCCGAACACCTTCAACACTTGGGAGAAGGTCTCGAATGCGTTCTTGACTGAGTTCTTTCCTCAGAGGAAGACTATGAAGTTAAGGAGTGAGATCTCCTCCTTCTCCCAAGCCAGCCACAAGTCCCTGCACGAAGCTTGGACAAGATACAAATAAATGCAGCGGAGATGCCCTCATCACGAGCATCCCAAGTGGCAGATAATTAATTTGTTCTATAACGGGCTGAGGGATGACTTGAAATCTTCGATGGATGCCGCGGCTGGGGGGTCCTTTATGTCTAGAAGTGAAGAAGATGCCGTCAACATCTTGGAAAACATGGCATCAAACAATGAGCTGTGGTGCGACGAGCGTGTAATACCTAGTTCTGGAGGCATTCATAGAGTCGAGGATGTCGACAAGTTGTCTATCAAATTTTATTTGCTATCGACCCAGATCTTAGCGCTTATGGTAGGAGCTGGTGGTGCCAGCACCCAACAAGTATCAATGGTGGAAGCGGAAGTCCTGGGAGACTTCGAGGGTGGTGATATCTCACCACCGATGGATCAAGCAAGCGCACTTTTCTTCAACCCGACGGGTAATGCGCCATATCCACCGAGGACTAGCTCCAATCTGGTTTATTCTCCCAATAATCGGAACCACCCAAATCTGAGTTACCAGGCACCCTATCAGCAGCCCATGCAGCAACAACAGCAACAGTTATATCAGCCACCTAGGCAACAGCAGCAACAGTATCAGCAACAGCAGCAGCCCCCACAAATTTATCAGCAGTATCCCCCCGTAACCAGCAACCTATGCAGCAGCAGCAGCAGCAGCCATATGGCCAGCAACGTGTCATCTCCCCGGTCGAGTCCCTCTTGATTCAGTACATTACGAACCAGGAGAAGATCAACTTGAAGCTGGAGAGGGGGCAGAGGGCTCTCACTGACCAAGTAACCCAGTTGGGGTTGCAGGTGGTGAACCATCAAAGGGCGCAAAACCAATTGCCGGGTCAACCGAAAGTGAATCCAAGGGGGCAAATCAGACTTTGGCACTAACGCATGAACATGAGAATGTGTCCGCTATCGTCTTGAGAAGCTGGACACAAATTCCTACAAGAGTGCCCGCTAAGGAACCGGAAGCTCCGTTGGTCGGTGAGCGACCAATTGAAAAAGCTAATGACGACGGAGCTTCATCACCAAAGACTACGACTCCATAGGGAGACCCTGAAGAAGAGAAGAAGAAGGAAGAGGAGGAGAATCTTAGAGTATTTAAGCCCGTTGTGCCTTTTCCAAAACGACTTGCCAAGGCAAAGAGTGATGAAAAATACGGCAAGTTCTTCGCTATGGTCAAGGATTTGAGCTTACAGGCCCCTTTCCTCGAAGCCATAGAGATAATTCCCTCCTACGCGAAAATTTTTAAAGGATTTGGGGATGAGGGGTTCCAGAAAGGAAAAGGTTGTTCTCACGGCAGAATGTAGTGCTCTCATCCAGCGAGCAAATCCGCCCAAGCTAAAAGACCCGGGAAGCTTCTCCATTCCTTGTTCGATTGGGGAAGTAAAGATCCATCGGGTGCTCGTGGACTTGGGAGCGAGCGTCAGTCACATGCCCCTGTCACTATACAGGAGGAGAGGGATGGGAGACCTGGAGCCCACGGGTATGACCCTTCAACTAGCTGATAGATCGGTCAAATATCCGGTGGGAATTATAGACGACCTGCCAGTCAACGTCAGTGGAGTGCATGTGTCGGTAGACTTTGTGGTGATGGATATGCCCGAAGATACTCATACACCCATCGTCCTTGGACGGCCCTTCATGGCTACCGCTGGCGTGCTGATAGATGTGAAGAAAGGAAAGATATCCCTTAATGTTGGCGACCAGAAGGTCGAGTTTGACTTGGGGTTGTCTATGAAGCACCCTCCGGATGAACCTGGATGCAATATGCTGGATATTGAAGAAGAAAGAGCTGTGGAAGCTGGGGCCTGGGAAATTCTCTCAAGGAATCCCCCTGACAGCTTGGGGGATCTTGAAGAGCATGTCGGTCTGAAGAAAGAAGAAGTTGCTCGGGAAGCGGGTGTCTCACTTACGACCCCTCCCGGATTCCAAAAAGTCGCTCCGACAAGGAGAAAGGGGAAAGAGCCCATGGGGCTTACCGGTGATGAGATCCGGATCTTAAGAAGAGTGGCGGTAGACGCCAATATAAGGGAGAAGCCTCCGAATACCATCAACGGAGGGAGGATCGTCGAAGAAGTCTTTTTATCATCGCTGCCAGCACCGGGGACCACCGCTCCAAAAGCTGAAGGGATGCTAAACATTGGGCATCACTCATGGTGTCCTACGGGCCGGCCCGGCCCGGGCCCGGCCCGGGCCTGGCCGGGCTTTGGCTGGGCTCCGGGCCGGGCTGGCCCGGCTGCCGGCGGAGGCCGGGGGGGCTGAAGCACGGCCCGCGGCCCGGCCAAGCCCGGGCCCGGGCCGCGGGCCACCCATGTTTTTAAAAAAAAAATAAAAAAATTAAAAAAATATGAAAATTGGTTAAAAATCTGAAAAATCTTTTAAAAATATTAAAATATTCTACTTAATTACAACTTACCCTTAAGTAGATTATTAACCCTTAAGTAATAAAAATTAAGTAATAAGGTGAACAAGTAGATAATTAAGTAATAAAAAATAGACAATTGACCCTTAAGTAATATTCAAGTTTATTTGAAAGTAGATAATTAAGCGCGAAATTTTCCTAAGGTCCCGGGTTGAACCTTTAAATTTTATTAATTAAAAACTTTTTTGAAGGGGGGACGTACATCGGCCAACATTACCCTTCATACAATTGCCAAAACTGAAAAATAATACAACGAAGACAATAAAAATTCATCACTAAGCTTCTTCATCGGAATCTTCAGAAAGGTCCTTCTTGTTCTGTGAGCGGCTTTCAGCATGGAACCAATCCTTCGCACATATCGCAACTTCAACAATGTCTTCCTTCAGCCGCGATCTCTTATTGCTCAGAACGCGACCACCTGCACTAAAAGCAGGCTCCGAAGCAACTGTAGAAATAGGTACAGATAACAAATCCCGTGCCATAATGGAAAGAATAGGATAAACAAATTCATATCCTTTCCACCAGGCAAGAGGATCAAAATACTCATCATCCATTGCTTCCTCCGAAAAGGGAAATGGATTAGCTAAATATTTGGATAGTTCACTAGTAGAACAATCCGAACTAACGGTTTTTTGTTTCTTCATTCCTAACATTTGGCGAATCTTACTAGAAGCCGAAGCAGAAGCACTAGCAGAGACAGTTGAATTAAGTGAAACATTACCATATTTAGCCTCATAATTTGCATACATAGTTCTTAAGCTATTTTTAGCAGTAGATACCTGTTCAGCATGGGAAAATCCCATGTTTTCAGAATACAGTTCTAATAAACCTAGTGCAACACCCTCCTTAAAACGAGGATCAAAAACTTTAGATAAAGAGTAAAGAAGAGGAACCGGATTCCAATACTTAGCAAGGTTTGCAGACATTTCAAGTATCATAGGCATTATGGCAGGGTGTGTACTTTCTCTATGCCTAGATATCTGATCAAAAATTAAAACTAATGGTTCTAATCCTAAATAAGATGTTGGGTAGTAAACCCCAGAAAATTTGTTTGAAGCAGTAAAAAACCTTCTAAAAAGTAATGCAGATGCTTTACAGTTAACCACTCTATATCAGTAATGTCAAAAGCAGGATCATGTGAAAAATATGTAAGTGCATAATCTGTAATCTGCTCTCTATTTTTAAACATGGATCGTAGCATTAAGTAATTTTGAGTTCCACCTTGATGCAACATCAAATTGAAATGCCAGGTATGGTTTTTGTCTAGTACGACACAGTTGTTTGTACTGAAGTCGTCTAAGGCCAGAAATATGTATGAACACCATGAGATTTCTAATTTTTTCTATATACGGTGAACAAGTGGCAAGTCCATCGCGAACTATCAAGTTCAAGACGTGACATGCACATCTTTGATGGAACAACCCAACCACATCAATGGGCAAAGTTCTTTTTAAAACGTTAATTGCACTAGTGTTATTAGATGCATTATCAAACGTAATTGAAAAAATTTTATCTGCAATATTAAAATCATGAATAACATCCATTATTACATTAGCAATAGCACCACCAGAATGTGATTCCGCTAACATTCTAAAACCAATAATCATTTTATTCAGCAAGTATGAATTATCTACATAATGAGATGTAACACATAAATATGATGCACCCCATTTTGTGGTCCAAATATCAGAAGTCAACGTTATTCTTGATTTTACACTAGCAAAAGTTTCAATCAATTTAGCTTTACCAGCTTCAAAAGCTGACATAGCATCTCTTCGAAGAGTGTTTCTAGGCACTCTTCTAAAGGCAAGGTTAATGGCCAACTGATTAAGTCTTTCTAAATCGGAACTTTCCCCATAAGTAAATGGTAATTCTTGACATATTACAAATCGTGCCATCTCTTTTCTCAAAGTCTCAGTAGAGTATGAGAAATTAGATAAAGAGGAAGACGAGCCAGATAAGTTTAGTGTGGTCTGTTTAAGGTCCTTTTTTAAGTGAGAGGCATGGTGACTCTTTAGTTGGGTTGTGCCATCAGAAGGTTTGCAAGTAAAATCGGATCTACATATTTTGCAAACTGCCCGCGTGCCTCTGCCCGGGACAGTTTCAATTGAAAAGTGCTCCCAAACCGCAGATTTTGTTGATCTGGGTTGGGTTGGTGGTGTTACTTGTGTAGGTGGAAGTGGAACATCAGCAGGAATATGTTGTGATTGTGTAGCTGTGTGTACAGAAGAGGTTTGTGCAGACATAGTATAGGCAGGTTGCATAGTATTTGGGTACTGATACGATTCAGTTTGTTCATTTTGTGACATTTCCAAATGGTCATAATTTTGGGTTTCTGGGATGTTATCCCTCATCATGGCAAAGTTATCTTCCTCCTCAGTGTTGAGGTAGAAAGTATGAGTCCGGCCCCTACGGTTTGGTCCCGACATTATTCTAAAAATTTAGGAACCTGATTTGTTGACAGCGGATTGAACTGAGATGATGATGATAGTGGAGGAAGATGAGCGCAATATCGATTTGGGCCGCGAATCTTGATATTGCTTGAGAGGGGTTGATCTTGCTTGCTTGAACGTATGATAGAGTTTGAGAGAGTTTGAGAGTTTGAGAGAGTTTGAGAATTTGAGAGTATGAGAATTGTGAAAAAAATGAGAGGGGTGGGGTGAAATTTATAGGGATTTTTTGGTGTAAAATACCCAAAATACCCCTCCAAAATAACCGTTTATGACCGTTGGGAGGGGTATTTTTGGTCAAAAGCCAAAGAAATTACAAAAAAACCCCTCCCCAAATTTTTGCCCCCATTAACCAAAAAAATAAAATAATGCAACGGTCATAAGACCGTTGCGCAGGCCCGTTGACCGAGCAGGGCGGGCCAGGCCCCGGGCCCGCGGGCCATTTGGACACCTTGAGGCATCACCCACGTATACCTTGAAAATCATCTATCGGGCGTTAAGCAAACGACGTTAAACAACATCGCTTCATGTGAGGCAACCCATGTTCTAAACCCTCACCTTAGTTTTTAGGATTATTTTTAGGTTTATTTCTCTTATTTTGTTGAATAAATTCATCAACGGGAACTTTCGTCGAGAGACTTAGGCTATTTGTGGACTTTTGCAGGAAACAAGCCCCCAACCGATCGGTTGAGCTCTCAACTGATCGGGTGGGACGTATCAGAAAATGCCCTATATCTGTTCTTCAGCGAACCGGCCGGGTGGAGCAAACTGAGACCGGGTGGTAGATCGTGTGAGAAGAGCAGAACTCTCAGATTTTTTAGGATTATATCAACCGATCGGTTGAAAGAAGCAGTGGTCGTGTGACTGACCGGGTGAGCTGCATAGAACTCTCGGGAAAATCGTGAAGCGGCGAACCGATCGGTTGAAATCTCAACCGATCGGTTCGCCTGTAGCCTCTTTTCAACAAATTTTTCGAAGTAATAACCAACCGATTGGGTAAAAACTCACCTGATCGGTTCACCCAAAACCCTATAAATACCCTCTGATTCGCCCGACTCATTTCCTTCACCCGACTGTGAATTCCCTCCGTCGTTTCGACTTCTCCTCCTCTCAACCGGCCACGTTCTTCCCTCAACTGACCACTAATCCCCCTCAATCGATCTCTCCACTCTCTCCTTCCTTCTCTCCATCGATTTCTCTCTCTCCCTCTTCCATTTAACCCCATCCAACCCCTAATTTTCGCCCAACTCCCCCCAATTTCGAAAAATTGTTGAAGAGACGTGCAACGACTTCACACTCCCATCAATTGCGCTGCGTTGGGTGATCCGCGAGCAAGGATTGTCTTCTCTACTGGGTAACTTCGCTCCTTAGCTCCATTTTCAATTTTGCCCTAATATTACTATTTTGCTCAATTACCATCGATTGTGTGCATCCATCATATCTTGCATACACTTGCATCACACACTACCATGGCCAGAGATAAAGATAAGAGTAAGGGTATCATGCGGGAGGAGGAGCCGTCTCGCAAGAGACGGAAGACCACACGTCCACCACACTCACGCCCTCCTCCTACACAGCCTACACAGCCCCAACCTCAACCAATTATCCCCCCTGAGGACCCAATGATGGGTCCGCATGGTTACCGTTTTTTGAGTGTTGAGCAGAAAGATTTTTATCATAGACTCGATGCACGGGGACACCTCTCCACCAAGTTTGCACATGCACAAACGCTTATCGATCTCAGAGTGTTCTCCGAAGTCGAGACCCTCTTTGCCAACTTAGGATGGTTAGCTTTCTTGAATGCCCATGCGGCGTGCTACCCCGTACTCACACTAGAGTTCTTATCATCTCTCCGTAGTGAGTCGGGATCGATCGTCGATTTCCGGGTCCGAAACAAATCTATCCGCACCCACTTGAATACCATCAATGACATCTTCAGATTCCCCATTCTTGGGAATGACGCCATCCGTCCCTACCGATATCACCCCGATTTCGATGTCGATCAATTTTGGTTCCGAATCACCCTCCACGATCATTATCCCTGATGTAAGGCTAAGGCCTCCTCCATCATTCACCCCATGTTTCGTCTGGCCCACCAAATCATATCATGCACGTTTTTCACCATGGATGAGTCTGGGATGGTGACTATCCCTGATCTTTTCATTTTGTGTGCCATGAAATTTGATTTTATTCGTGGTGACGACAGGATCACCTTCGAGGCCCCTCGCATCCCTATTCATGCTGGTGCTTGGCTTATTCACAAGCTTCTTGAGATTAGCCGCGCTGGCAAGGGCAAATACTGCTGCAGGGGCCTCATTACTATCATAGCTTCATATCCCCAGTTTAATATCGTCATCCCTAGAGATCTGCCTTCTGCCCCAGGACCCACACATATAGATCTTGACGTCCTGCGGCATATACACATGATCAAGCCCCGCCCCGACGGTCGTTTTATCTTTTACTACGGACACCCCCTGCTCCCTATACCATTCTGCCCAACCCCGCTCGTATGAATATCGTTCTAGTGGCAGATTGGACATTCCCTCCCGATCCAGAGTTTCTTGGGGGTTACATCTTACATTCCTTCCCCAGGGCATAACCAGACCACCTTCCCCTACCACCCACTTAGGCGAGCAGGATATCCATGCGTCCCGGGGAGACTCCGGGGCTGGCCCCAGTCTACCACCCCAGTTTCTGGCCCTATCACTTCTGAGGCTCTGACTGAGGCCATCTTAGGCCTAGCCTCTGGTGCTGGCAAGACCACTACCGCTGGCACCACTTCCACGTCCCGTCCTGCCTCTACTTCTTTCGTTCACCGTGCCACCTCCACTCGCCTCGCTCTCGAGGATGAGCTAGCTTCACTGCGTGCTCGTGCTTCATCCTCTGCCCCCTCGGACCCATCATCTTCAATCTTCTCGCACCCACTTTCCTCGCACTTGAGAGGAACGTGGCCGCCATCCTCCACATTCTCACTCACGTTCACAGACCACCTCCACCTACACCACCACCTTCACCTCCACCATCACATTCATCACCTCACCCCTCACATTCTTCACCACATCCATCACCCCCTAGGCGACCATCCCCTCCAGCCACCACTTTTTCCGTTCATGCCACTTCACCTCCACTCACGACCACTGCCGTCGATCCCACAGATCCACCACTCTCCACTTCCGTCACTGCATACGTGTGCCGCAAGAAATTGCAGGTGCGTTCGCGATCACTTCTCCCACCATCCTCTCCCATCGCCGTATCTACCCCATCTATCATCGCTTTGGTCACCATTTCCCTTCCACTAACCATCATCACCACCACACCACCCATCGTCCATACTTCCACACCCATCCACACAATCCTGCACCCCTCTCCCCACTTCTCCGCACACCCCCCACATCACCCCTCTGCACCCCTCCATCTTCCACCGAGGAGGACGCGGACGATTCCTCTCCTGCTTTTTGATTTCTTTTTCTTCTCCAATTGACTTCCCCCTTGCATATTTCTGCATCTTCATGATCATATCTTATTGCTAGCACAATCATGTCCAGCTTGGGGGAAATCGACTTTTGTGTGTTTTGTCGTGTTTTTTGTGTGGTGTGTTTGTCTATATATGTAGTGTGGTGTGATTTTCTATCTTTTATCTTCCATATTTCTTTTATCTTGTTTTTCTTTATTTTTCAGTTTCGTATGTGTGTTTTTCTCGTTTTTTATTCTCTTTGTGTCGGTGCGTATCCCCCCATTTTCATTGCCCTCATGTATTTACTTTTATTGCATTGAGGGCAATGCAAGTTTCAGCTTGGGGGAGTCGCACTTCGTGCATCATTTATGTCTTTTTCTTCAATTTTGAGTTGTTTTCGCCGTGTTTTTCTTTTTTCTTCTCATCTTTTGTCCTCTCTCTCCTAGATATGACCCCATATGATGAATTGCCACAGAATCACACACACACCTAGCATGGCTTCGATAATCACATTCACTAACCCTAGGAAGTTGAGTCCTCTTGCATATCATGCATCGTGGGTCCATTTTGCTTTTATGTGAGCCGTGTGTCGTGTATAGCTTACAGTGTGCTTCTACTTTGTGATTTTGATTTATATACCTGTCCTGGAATGACCCCTAGATTATCATGCTTCGATTTGAATATGTGGTATTTGCTTCTCCTGTCTGCTTCTATATGCATGCTATATTTATATCGTATATTTCATTTCGCATGTGTCGGGATTCCACAGTTAGGATTAGGATAACCCATTTAGCCTATGCTTTGATTAGAGAATAAAATCTCCCTTGCCCAAGTGTCTAGAATCCGAATTCTTTTTTAATTTTACTTGGTGCAAATCCCCTCATCGTGTACCGTTCTCTCACTTGGGAGAGTACACACATGTATATACCCAAAAATCCAAAAATCCAAAAAAAGAGAGAAAATAAAAACCCAAAAAGAAAAGAAAAGAGAAAAGAAAGAAAAAATATGTATAGCCAAAAATCCAAAAAAAATACATATGTCCAAAACCAAAAAAAATCCAGTGTGAATATTTTCCCACCTACCGAGAATAAAGGGAAGACGAGAGTTTGCATCGAGTGTTCTACTCCACATCTTCTCAACCTCTATCGTTTTCGAAAACACTTTGAATAGGAACTTCTTAGCTATTATCTAGGCGATAGTGTGGTGATTTCCTAGTCCCTAGTTGTGGAGTCCCTGACGCATGATACGATTCGATTCTTACTCTGTTCTCATGCATGCTTGAGCTATATATTCACCGCTTATTTCAAATCGAATCAATATTTGGGTCTTTTCTTGGATATATGTATATGGAGCCCTATTGCACATTGTAGATAGTAACACCATCTGCTAGCACGCCACCACACTCACTCGCGCTTTACCGCGTGGGGCCACGACACTTGTTTGGACTCATATTTCCTCGGTTTAGTGATATGTTTTGTCGTATGCTTGTTTAGCGTGGGTGTTTGATTTCGTTGGCCCTGACGGGCGATTTAGGATTTTGACTTCTCTTTCACTCCCTCTCTCTATTTTCTCCCTCCAAGCTCCTACTCCAACTCGTCTTTCTCGAGGACGAGGAAGGGTTCAGCTTGGGGGATTTTGACGATCGTGTATATTTTATATATTCACGCACGTCTTCTTTGTGTTTTTCCGTTATTTTGCGCCATCCCGTATCCATTTTCTCGTGTTTTCTAGTTTTCTTTCACTTCTCCGTGTTTTTGTGTGTTTGCAAGAGATTTCCAGCATAGGGGACATATAACAAAGATATCATGAGTCCCCGGAGCAACGTGAAGAGTCACGCGCGATCCAGGGGGCCAAACGACAAAGATTGCCATTTTTGAGCCCCCACCCGATCGGTAGGACACAGCCAACCGATCGGGTGATGCACGCGTATCCGACCCGGATGCAAGCTGAAGCGAAGTGCAGCCCAACCGACCGGTTCGACGAACGGTTGAACACAACATAGTTCTCGGGAATTTGGAGCTGAATTCCAACCGATCGGGTGATACCTCACCCGATCGGTTCATCTGTAGCTGATTCTCCCAAACGAAGACCCGGAGAGCTCACCCGACGGCTCGTTGACTGTGCCAAATCGTCTGAAGTCTCTGTCTTTTGGGGCGTTTTACCAACCGATCGGTTGAATTCTCAACCGATCGATTCACCTGATGACCGCATCTCCTCAAACGACGACCCGCTTGCTTCACCCGATCGGTCCTAGCGTCTGGTTTAAGTTTCTGAAGACCGCAGCTGAAGAATCAAGCAGCTCACCCGATCGGTTGATACTTAAACCGATCGGGTGAAGTCGTTTTCTATATATAGTTGCCTAGGTTTTCAGAAAACGGAGCTTTTGTATTTTTCTGTCTTTTCTCTATTTGTGACGGCTGGAATTTTATTGTTATCTGTAAGTACTCTGATCTTTGTCAAACTTTAATATAGTCTTAATAGCATTGCTACTACCGTGTTTCAATTGCCTGATCATGATTTTTACGGTTGATTTTCATTTAGATTGCTTTTTAGCTATAATGTGTGAGTAGTTCCCTAATCTGGGATTTTGGTGGAAACTACTTTGTGGGTTCTCCCTGATGCGTCCATAGGACTAGGATTTCGATAGGGATTAGGAATTTAGAGGTTACGCGGGGTGTTTCATTGTCATCGGCAGAAAAAAGACCGCCTTTGACCGTAGGGCCAAGGGGGAATAAACTTGGCGGTTGACTCCCTAGCCATAGCTCACGCCCTTAGCGTAGACATCGAATCCTAGCGCGTGGGAACGACAGGATGAGATGTTGGGAGTTATCGTTGCGAGCTTAGTGCTCCCGGAGTCGGTCAGTGTTAATGGACATGGGAATGCCCAATGACCGAACCCGGGTAGTTCGGTGTATCATCCTGGGCACCGACCGGAATATCGGACCCATGGGACGCTGGTATAACTCGTAGAGGCAACATCTCACCACTAAACCCTAATTCCGATCGTATTCCTATCCACCGGTCGTAATAGTGAGAAAACATGATAGGGTGGAAACCGAAGTCCTAGGTTTCCTTTTATATTGTTTATCCCTCGTATCTATTATTTGTGACAA
>JAULAV010007022.1:0-25000 GCA_030789695.1 Scilla litardierei | reverse complement strand
TGTGCATGCTAATAATGATTTTTATGCTCCGCACCCATGAGCACGTGCAAACACTCATATGAGACACCCACATGCACGTAATCATGCTTATGCACATCCTAATGCTTATGTTCAAACATCTCATCCACATGTGCATGCCTTCTCTCATAATCATCCTCATGCATACACACCTCATGCTTATCCACGTATGTATGCTACACCACATCATGGATCTCATGCTCCTAGGCCACATGCACCACATAGAAATCAACCTTTTGTGCATGCAACCACTAGGAAGAGGATTCCCAAAATTTACACTATTTGGGGTCCCAAGAACACTAGCAATCATGATATGAATGTTTATGTGGAATCCTATATTAATGATGTTATTTTGAATGATGATTATGTTGGAAAGTCAAGTTCCTCTTGGACTTGGTTTCCGAAGGGTTAGTTCTTTTAACTCTTCAATGCTTGGTACCATGAGTTTATGATCATGTTATGGGTACCAAGGCATTTGATTATAAAATTGATTTTGATTACATTAACTCATGGGCTACAATTATTTTAATTTCGTATTTCAAATTTGTTGTCTAACCCATTGGATCCAAAAGGGCTTTTGGATACCAAAATGAAGTTTTCTAGGTTCAATCCACCGTGTGATACCAACCCTACCAACTCCTCGATTTGTGAAGACTTTCATTCAAACGGAGTTAATGGTGCTTGGGTAATGCACCAATGTAGGGGGAGCTTAATGTTGTAAGTATGATATTACATTTGGTATCCATGAGGGTTGAATGCATGCTTGGTTATAATCTATTTCTTTACATTGGTATCATTTTGTTTCTCCTAGCATGATAGAATTGTGAATGCCATAAATGCTTTGAAATTCATATCTATTTTTGGCATGACATGTTTTAAAAATTATTATGATGATTTTCGTATTACTTTTATCACCTTGTCACTTCTCATCGCACACTTCACTTAGTTTTAATGTGCTTTTACTTTATGTTCATTTTCGATCTATATTGTGACATTTGATATTCTATGATGTGCACCACTCTTTTGATGGTTCATTCCTTTGTGCACATTTTATGTATGTCTCTGATATTGATTTCGTCGCTCGACGATTTGTTTTGTTTCAATAGCTTTAGTTGTATGAAAACATAGAATTGTTTTCCATGCACTAAGATAGCTATAAATGTTGATATTGGAGAGTAAATTCATTTCATCAATAAGTGAATTTACATTTGATATTTTGATGATTTAAGTTTTTGATTTTCGACTATGGTCTCATTGACACGCTTTGATTTTATTCGAATTTTATTTTGGTGTCATATGAAACGTGGTCGTATTCTTAGACTCCCATGCTTAATGAATTATTTGGCCATGATTTATTGACATTGACTTCCTCCCGCGCTTTTTGGATTATGCTAAAGGGGGAGAGATATAATAATGGCATAATAATGCCATGTGCTAAATGATAATTTACACCATGAATCTAATTTGATATGTTAGATTCAGGGGGAGTTAAGATATAAAAATGGATTTCAAATCCTAAATTTTCAAATATTGGATTTGAATTTTATCTTTGCTCGTCTGCTTGATGTATGTGCTTATAATTTCATATGGAACTAATGTGTCATCAATGCAGGGGGAGTAAGTATATTCCATATAGTACATTATTATTGATTATTATTTATGTTGGTTTGTCATCACCAAAAAGGGGGAGAATGTTGAGTATTGGACTCCCCGGATTTGGTTTTGGATGATGAGCAAACATAAATAATTCGTGAACTAACAATTTGTGAGCACAGTTATGGAGATCGTCGCCAAAATACCACGTACATCAAAAGCGACATCTCAAGACTTCTCAATACGCGTGATCGTGTGCCTGGAGCTTCGTTGAAGCTCAAGGAGCAACATTGAAGTCAAGAGGAATGAAGATTGAAGCTTTGAAGACGGCTCGTAAGGTTTATTTTATAGTCTTCTAGCTTCATAGATTAGAATGTTAAGCCTTGAGTAGGACTTACCTTATAACCTTCATTTCGCTCATATCTTAGAGCTAGGATTATCATAGAAGCCATTAGAAACTTTCCCGAAGCCTATCGCTCTTTCCCTCGGCTTCGAGTGCATGTTAGTTGGTTCATGAAGGGTCACCAACCGACTAGATGACGATTTAGTCGGTCGGCAACTCTACTTGAACCGACTAGTTTGCCTTCTCTAATTCAGCTCTTTCTATGACTACAGTTAGTCGGTCAAAGAAGGTTCACCGACCGACTAGATGACGATTTAGTCGGTCAGAAATCCTTCTTAGACCGACTAGTTGTGTTCAGTCATTTTCAGCCTGAGCTACTGTTTCGAGTTAGTCGGTCAAAGAACGTTTACCGACCGACTAGTTGAGAAACTAGTCGGTCAGCATTTGTTCTTAAACCGACTAAGTCAACTTGAAGTTTGCCTATTCTATTTCGATGTTAGTCGGTCAAAGATCATTCACCGACCGACTAGTTGTGAAACTAGTCGGTCGGCAAGTCTTCTTAGACCGACTAGTTGTCTTTTCCTGGAACTTCAGCTTTTGGCTGTTCAACCGTTAGTCGGTCTATGTTTAATCACCGACCGACTAGTTGATGAACTAGTCGGTCAGTGATCCTTCTTAGACCGACTAGTCTGCTTCAGATTAGAGCCGTTGGAGATTTGAAAGCGATGTTTCTCTCTCTCTTTTCCCTTGATCCTTTAAATACCTGGAGGGGTTATTTCATAGGATCCAAGGCTGCCATTTCCAGAGCTCTATTGATTCAAAGAGAAGTTTTTCAACTCTCATCTTCAATCTCTCACATTCTCAAGAATCTCTCCCTCACTCTTATTCCTCAAGAGAGATTCGTTGGTTGTGAGCCTTCCAAGCCAAGGGCTTAATTCTAGGTCATCCATCTCATCCCTAGGCTTCCATTGCTGGTCATCTTCTTGAAGCTAGGGTTTGGTGACTCTTCCTCCATCAAAATCCTCTTTGCCCTAATTTGGTAAGAAATCTCAAGGCATATGTATTTTGTTGGTAAGCATTTCATTTCAGTTATATTTGAATTGTACACTCTCGGTTGTGAGAGGTTTTGCGTGATCCCGGGTTGTGGGAGTCACGGTCATCGATTGTAGGTCGATTGCACTTGTGAGGTTTTCGCAAGTGGTTATATTGGAAATCTTGAGTTAGGGTTTCTAACTCAAGTATCCGGAAGGGATCCGGGTGGTTGGGACGTAGGATCACCGGGAACAAGTCGGGGAGACTTGGGTGGATCCGAACCCATTAAACCATTTGTTTGCGTTTGCATTTATTCTTGTTGATCGTTGTTATTCCGCATTGTTGTTTGTTAATTGCACGATAATTAGGAATAACTCTCCCTATTATTTAAAAGTACTATTCACCCCCCCTCTAGTACATGTGCAGTGGCTTAGCAGGGCACTACAAAAATTCCATCATTCCGTAGATACGTGTTTCACACGTAATTTTGAGTAGCAAGGCTGTTTTTGTAGAAAGTCCTTGTACTTTGATCATATGCGTATATGTGAATGAGATAAGCTTTATATCTGCACATCTGTATAGATAGAGTTAGTAACATGAAATATATTGATTTGTCACATCAAAACCTTATGGAAGAGAGGATGGAAAATACCAAGTTCCAACACTACCTGTGTTCGACCCCCAAGCCACACTACAACACCGTGGGCTTGCGGTATAAATATTTAAATCGGGTATCCCCCAATCCAACTGCACTCTTATGAGTTAAATACCGGGGGACATCACCATCAAAGTTGCGGATCATATGGTAAAATAGGGGGACGTCTAGGAGACATGGCCGGGGAAGACTCCTATTAAGCGGCTTGAGGAACAACGTAGAACAGACCACTTTCTGGATACTCAAACCCCTGAGGTATTCTTCTTGAATGACCTTATCTCCACCACCATAATTCTCCTCCACAGCTCGGCCCAGGGACTCGTGTATGGGCCTCCTCATGAGCCATACTAATCCCACCGAGCATCCTTCAGATCCGTTCTGACTTAGGCATCAGAGGGGACTTGGTCGGAACCAAGGTCTGACTCCCCTGATGAACTTTCTCGTCTGTTCAGTTCAAGAAGATACAGCCGCGCCGAGGCTACCATTCGACACCCAATCTACACGGAGCCGAACCTGCTCGCCCCCCATGAGCCCGTTCATCTCTACCCCTACGGAGGACGTCGCACTACCAAGGACTCCCTTCGACATGCCGACACTCAGACCCGCACGCTTGTTGCCAAGCCAAACGAGCTGCATCTCGCTCCTGGAGGCCACATAAGTCCCGTGTGACCGTGTTGACCTCTAGCCCTCTAGTCAACCAACTTGTGGTGAGAAAACACACTGAAACATCCGGCACCGTCTGAGGGAACCGAAGAGGCACCCACGTCAAACACCCACATCACTGAGATGGAATCGGCTTGCAATGGAATAGGACGCATGCCCCCATCCGTGAGGAGGGTGGCTACGTCCCACCCAAAAACGGGCACAGCCATACTACCGAGGGCACCAGCGACTCATGCTCGGTGACCCAAGAACAACTTTCTCTCTTCACCCAAGAGACTAACTCCTACTTCTGAATGCTGGCAGCAACCATCCAACGACTCGCGGGCCACCTGCACCTCCCTAAGGGCGGCTCAGCGGCCATCCCCGACTGATAGGAGCACCGCCCCCTGCTGCGCTCGGCCGTGGTTGTCAACCATGGCGGCAAGGGTGCCAACCCAGAGCGATGGTTCACCATGCCAGACTTTGTCTGGTGCATTCCATCACCCCCTCCTCACTTCAGGATGAGGCAGATGGAAGGGCCAAATGGCCCATAGGCGATTCGCGCACGGCCTCATCCAGGCGACCTTTCTCAGTGCATCGACAGTCACCCAGCCATCGAACTACCATGGATCGGCGGGGTCGAAGAGGGATTCTCTGTCAAAGGACACATAGAGATCATGAAGACCTCCACAGAAGGAGGATCGCTCGACGACCAACGCTTATACCCAGTCGGGATGGCCGTCGAGTGGACTCTCCCCGAACCTCCGTCAACCTACCAAGGCAACCCGGCCCTCGCATCGAAACGCCAGTGGCCAAAGAGACATGGAATTCCCCAGGGACGACCGCTGCCCATTAGCAAGGAGCATCACTGATGCACGTGTACCATCCAGGTTCAAGGTACCGACCTTAGAAAAATATGACGTTAGGTGGACCCAGAATATCACATGATGGTCTACGAAGGAGTCCTGGCGTTCCAGGGGGCCGACGATGCCCTGCTTTGTCATGATTTCTACTCCACTCTCCGAAAGTCTACCAGGAATTGGTACAACAGCCTCCCCAACCGTTCCATCAGCAACTTCCAGGACCTCACCCAGAAATTCTGCAAGTAATATATGGCCGGCCGACAGATAAAGCCGAACTCAGAGCTTCTGTTCAATATGATACAGAGGCCAGGTGAAACCCTAAGGAGATACATGTGATGCTGCAACACCAAGAGGCTAAATGTGGAGAGCTGTCCCGAGATGGTCATGAAAACGGCCTTGAAGAAGGGGCTCTGACACAGGGGTCTTAAGAAGTCGCTACACAACAAACAAGACAAGGACCTCACTGATGTAATAGCCCGGGCAGAGCGTTACATAATGACGGAAGAGGCTTTAGCAGCGGAAGAAGGAGGTCTCCCAAAGGGAGCCAAGCGGGGCTCCAAACAGGACGAAATCGAGCGCCACGAGCCGGAAGACCACAAGCGGGAGAAGAAGGCAAGGGGAAAGAAGCGCAAGGAGGAAGCATGACCCCCCAGGCTGAACGCGACTCAGGATGTCGTACTAACACATGCTCAGAAAGAGGGCCACATCGGCATGCCAACCCTGAAGATGAAGGGTGGCAGAAGGGACGAGTAAAAGTATTGATGGTACCAAAAGGACAATGGTAATAAGACTGACGAATGCTGGCCCTTGAAGAAAGACATTGACCAGCTGATCAATCGCGGGCACCTGAAGAGCTTTATCAACACCCCGAAGGCAACCCCCGGAGAAGGGACGTCCAAATAGATGGACAAAGGAAAGAAGGTGAACGTCATCCAGACCGCTCTGTGCATTGTCGAGTGAGATAGTAGGACAATCAGCCGCAACTCCTTACCCCAAGCGAGACTGGCTTGCCATTATCTTCCCTACTTTTTCTTTCGAATGTGTTCCTAGTTCAGAGAATGAAATGCAAGTTCGCACAAAACAACCATGTTCTTCCTGTTTCGACAAAACATTCTCATGATTGGCCAAAGGCTGGGCGTAACTCCCCCTGTAGGCCAATCACTCCGATCATCCGTAAGGCTGGGGGCATCATCCCCAACGGGCCAATCACTACGATCGACTCTAAGGCTGGGGGCAACACCCCCAGTGGGCCAATCACTCCGATCGGCCGTAAGGTTGGGGGTAACTCCACCAGCGGGCCGATCCCCACGATTGGCCGTAAGGCTGGGGGAACTCCCCTAGCAGGCCGATCCATATGATCGACCGTAAGGCTGGGAGCAACTCACCCGGCAAGCCGATCACTTGATCATCCGTAAGGCTGGGGCAACTCCCCCGGCAGGTCGATCACTTTGATCGTCCCTAAGGCTGGGGCAACTCCTCTAACAGGCCGATCACCACGATCATCTGTAAGGCTGGGGAGACTCCCACAACAAGCCGATCACTCCAATCGGCCATACGGCTGGGGGCAACTTCACCAATAGATCGATCATCTCGATTGGTCGTAAGATTGGGGGAAACTCCCCAGCAGGCCGATCACTTCGATCATCCATAAGGCTTTGGGCAACTACCTGAGCAGTTCGATCACTACGATCGATCGTAAGACTGGGGGCAACTGCACCAGCAGGCCGATCATCTCGATCGACCGTAAGGCTGGGGGCAACTACCCTATCAGGTCGATCACTCCAATCGTCCACAAGCCTGGGGGAAACTCCCTTAGCAGGTCAATGATCGACCGTAAGGGGCAACTCCCCTAGTAGGCCGATCACTCCAATCGTCCATAAGGCTGGGGGAAACACCCCCAACAGGCTGATCACCACGATCGACCGTAAGGCTGTGGGCGACTCCCCCAGTAGGTCAATCACTCCGATTATCTGTAAGGCTGGGTCGACTCCCCCAGCAAGCCGATCACTCCTATCGTTTGTAAGTCTGGGGGCAACTTCCCCAGCAGGCCGATCACCTGGATCGTCTGTAAGTCTAGGGGCAACTGCCCCAGCAGGCCAATCACGTCGATCGTTCATAAAGCTAGGGAAACTCCCCCAGCAAGCCAATCATCCCTAATCGACCGTAAGGCTGTGGACAACTCTTCCAGCAGGCCGATCATCCCAGATCGACCGTAAGGCTGTGGGCAACTCCCCCATCAGGCTGATCACTATCGATCGTCTGTAAGGCTAGGGGCAATTCCCCCAGCAGGCCAATCAATACGATCGACCGTAAGGCTGGGGGTAACTCCCCCAGCAGGCCGATCATCTTGATCGACCGTAAGGTTGGGGGCAACTCCTCCAGCAGGCCGATCACCACGATCGACCGTAAGGCTGGGGGTAGCTCCCCCAGCAGACCGATCACTCCAATCGACCATAAGGCTGGGGCAACTCCCCCAGCAGGCCGATTACCACGATCGTCCATAATGCTGGGGGGAAAACTCCCCCAACAAGCCGATCACTCCGATCGACCATAAGGCTCGGGACAACTCCCCTGACAGGTCGATCATTACGATCGATCGTAAGGCTGGGGTAACTCCCCCAGCAGGCCGACCATCTCGATCGACCGTAAGTCTTGGGGCAACTACTCCAGCAGACCGATCACTTCGATCGACCATAAGGATGGGGGCAACTCTCCCAGCAAGCCGATCACCACGGTCGTCCATAAGGTTGGGGGCAACTCCCCCAGCAAGCCGATCACTCCAATCGACCATAAGGCTGGGGGCAACTCCCCAGTAGGATGATAACTACGATCGACCGTAAGGCTGGGGGCAACTCCCCCAGCAGGCCGACCATCTTGATCGACCGTAAGGCTGGGGGCAACTCACCCCATAGGTCGATCATCCGTAAGGCTGGGGGCCGTCCCTCAGCGTGCCAGTCATCCTGATTGGCTGCAAGGCAAGGGGGAACCCCCGACAGGCCGATCACCTCGGGAACGGAGACAAAACCCTAGATAGGTCAACGACGCCGTCGACAAAAAACCTCCCGCTACTCAAACCGGCAAACTATCTCAGCATGAACAGCGGGAGGGGGCAACGACAAGTCAAAGACACAATGAGTCAAAGACATGATCTCAGAAAACACTTGACAAAAGTACAGCAGTGCACAAAAAGGTAAAAGAGTAAAAAAAATAAGAATTGTCTCTTGCATTCAAAATTGTTCTTTTTTACAAGGAGGAGGACGAAGAATAGGGATACACTGCTAACAGCGCTGGGGCCCGGGAAGAGGCATCCTCGAGGGCTTCGCCTTGTCCCAATCGAACTTGCTTCTGATCTTTCGTGAACTAACACCTAGAACTCACCTAGAAATGGCACCGACACCAAGTGCTAAATGTATCCCAAATGCGAATCCTCGGCACTTTACGTAAATGTACGGTGTCAAGTTATAGTATAAAAGATATCGATCCCACAGGGAAGGTAGAGATGTTATTGTGTTGGGTTATTTTTAAATCTCAGAATGTAGGTAGCAGTCGGTTTCAAAAGATTGTTTGTTTGGATTATGAACAATTAATAAAGACTATGGCTTTAGGACTCACCACTAGGTTCGTCGGACATCGATGCTTTGTTAAGACTCTTACGTTGCTTTTGTTTTATAGGGATTGTCGCATCCAAGATGTAGAATTCATGGTTCTAAGCACCATGAACCTAATGTATCGCATTAACCCATGGTCGCACATGACACGTGCATTAAGAATCGACAATATTCATGCCACTCTCGTGGATGGAATGATCTCAGCCCACGCCACTCTCATGGGTTAGAGCTTCGATGTATTTTGGTGGCTCTCATTGACGCAATGGCGGTAGCCGTCAATTAGTAATATAGTTCGTCGATGGATCCCATCAATACATGAGCCGGCCATGGTCACGAGTCCCAATTGAATCCACTAACTCCCTAATTAAGGCTATAAGATTCTCCGTAAGCCAATCGATTCCACCGACCGTGGGCACGATCTCGGTATGAGTTCTCCTACAAACTTTGCAAGCTCAACCAAAATACTTCCCTTTTATTCCAACACAACCTAAAAATCCTAACTTTGCATCTCAATCCTAAAATCCAGGGGCTAATCCATTAGCCCTAGATAGAACTACTCACGCATCATAGAAATAACAACAAGAGATTAAATAGATGCAATAGAATTCATCATGGCAATGAAAAACATCAAAAAGCAATATAAAGTGTAGAGAATTGTTACCAAGGCGTCGTAGAGTAATAGCAATCCAAAGAGAATTAAGAAGACAAGATTCCTTGCACGAAATAGGAATAAAAATCCAAGCTTTGCTTCATACAAAATAGCGACGGCACAAATTCTTAAAACCCTAATTAAAACGAAACTTAGAGTTTCTCTAAAGTTCCTCTCTTGAAAATAAAGCTAAAAACATCCTTAAATACATAGGGGTGAGATCCCAAAAAAAACTCAGAAAATCTGGGCACTTGGGCCCAGAAACTAGGCTGGTCACGTCGGCTACTCGGTCGAGTAGAGGAGCCTGCTCGGTCGAGTTAGCTACTGGCTCCCCTTGCTGCTGCTTCTGCATCTGGCAGATACTGGCTACCCGATCGAGTAGCCCCCTACTCGGTAGAGCTACAGTAGATCCAATCTTCCTCCAAAACGCTGCTCTGTTTCTTTACGACTCGGGTCAAGCAGGTGAGCTGCACGGTCAAGTTGCTTTGCTGCTCGGTCGAGCTGGGATGCCTTGGAGAGAAGATCAAAATCTTCATCTGTTTGGTGCGACTTGGGTCGAGTCGGCTGTCTGCTCGGTCGAGAAGGTCTGAGCTGTTTCCTGTGTGATTTCAATGTGTCAGCTCGGGCGAGTAGCTGATGATACTCGGTCGAGTCACCTGGGAAACTGATCTCAGCTTTGCCATTTCTCGTTCTCTTCTGATCCTCTCCTCCGATCTTCTTCCAATCCCCAGCGAACTCTCATGGAGTCTTACCAATGACGTCTTGTACGTGCCAGATGTGTCCATGTCCCAAAATAGCTCCAATTCGCTCCAAAACTCCTGAAAATCCAAAAAGCTATACAAAACTCGAATATGGCGTTAGAAGCACGATAATATATGAAAATATGGAGTTTGGTTGCTAATATGACATGAAATGATGTGAATAAAACATGTAAAATATGGACACATCAAAATCCCCCAAGCTTACCTCTTACTCGTCCTCGAGGAAGATGAATACGATGCTTTCCGGGTGATAAAAATAAAAAATTGAAAAAGAGAATGGAAGATGGAGGGGAGTGCTAGAGTATTCGGTCAGATCTCAAGCCATAGCGACATATTACAATGCTTCGAAAATAGATACAATGCTAATACGAATTTCATATCTTAGTTAAACATATTTATTGCAAGCATTTAAGAACAAAGGAAGGGATTCTCTAAATTCACGCAATCTACTCATATCCACATCATGCAATTCATAGAGTTTAGTATAAACATATTGGCGACGCACTTTTCAATCAGTAGAGATAAATGAAGCATATAAGAGTCACATCAAGCATGCACCAGAGAATAGAATAAGGATCATGGCATTCACATATTCATCTCAAATCATGAAAAATCTCCATAGCTAATATATTTTGCAAAGTCTGAGCATTATCAAATATCCCCAAATGTGCACAACTCCACTTTAATGGCATACTCACTCGTATACTCAAATGGATTCACCGCCCCCAAGCTTAGCTTGATGCATCGCATCTAAGGATAAAGGAATTTTTGTGGCTTTTTCCCAAGTACTTGTGTAGCTTCAAGTAATAGGATATATGAAGTATCTTTTTTCTTTTTATTTTTGAACTCGCTTTTCTTTTCTTTTCTTTTATTTTTGAGCAATAGGATGTACATTTATTTTTGCACCTTTTTGGCTTTTTGGGCTTTTTAAAGCTTACTTTTTCTTTTGGGATTTTTGGGAATAGGATGCGGTATATGTAGCTACAAGGGGAGTGAACCCAAGTGACATGTAGAGAATAATAAGATACGTGTAGAAGAAAATAATATAATTACTAGGTTCACTCATAAGATGTGCACAATGGTTCAATGAGATAATACTCCAACTAAACTCATAAGCAAGCACAGATATTTTCATTCATTTCAATGAATAATGAAGTCATGTGGTAAAGCACAAAAAAATAGCAGGCATGCAACAGAAGGTGAAAAAGATAACGAGGCAGATGCTTCAAATATTCTAAAGATGTGTGAATCTCGGTGAAATTCCAACATAGACATACTAAATACTACTGCATACATTCATTTTCAATTCATTTAATGCATTCATATAGAGAGATCGTCAACAGAATATATGCAAGCATATGAATGGTAAGAACTGAAATACTCTAAGTAGCATGGCAAAAGTAATAAGCATCGCGATAGCTGCTAAACCTAAGAGATATCATCATATGGAATATATCTAGCAAAAGGGGAAAATAAGTGCAAAGAAAATAAAATAAAAGCAAGCATGCATGCAGACCAAACATGGAAAATATGATGCTAAAAAATGAAACTATGGAAAAGTGCTGGAAAATAAAGATAAAAGGGTGTAAAATGAAATAGAATGGAAAAAATGAAAATAAAAGCGATAGTGCTCATCCCCCAAGCTAAACACAGCATTGTCCTCACTACTAAGAACACTTCTGGCAAGAAGGGAAAATGAGGCTGGGGTGGGCGGGTGGTAAATAAAAGAAAATAAAAATAAAAAACGAAACCATGCGAACAATAAAAGAAAAAGTGCATGTCCTAATGCCTAATATGCAAAGATATGAGCAGGCAGGCAGATGATGCAAATGATGTCATGATGCAAGTGCAAATGCAGAACGATGGAATGTATGCGGTGGTGCAAAAATGTCATCCCCCAAGCTATGCATGGTCAGGGCCCCGAAGAGACATATGTGCACCAAAAATGATAGGGGTGACAGGAGCAAAAATAGTGAAAAGATCAAGCAGCAGCATCACCCTCTGGAGGTGATGATGGGTCCGACTGCTGGGGACCAGAAATAAGAACATCGGCCACTGAAGGTGAATGCTCGACAGGTGTGTCCGCCGGTGAGGAAACAGAAAAAACAACAGGCTCAAACAAAGGTGTAACAGATGGAGTGTTGACAGGTGTGAGAACGTGTGTGTCGACAAGAGAAGTCTCCAGCTGTGGTGCAACCGACTCAACTGAAGAAGTGACAGGCCAAGCAGAAGCCTGAGAGTGGGGCACAGTGAGCGGTGCAGGCGGGACAGAAGGGACATGGTATGGCCTCGAAGGAGGGGCTGGTGCAAATATGACACTGGGTGCACGCTGATGCCTAAGAATGTCAAGAATGGCTATGAGGTCCTACTCCATGGACTGCTAAAAATTGGAAAGCAAGGTCACGAGGGTGTCAACGGCACGCCTCAGGGTGACAACCTCGGTCTCCATCGTAGAAAGACATGTGTCTGTGGTGCTGGAGCTAAGAGGTGGGTGTGAACTACTAGAGACCACCCTCGTAGAGTACCCATGGGTAGGTAATACCTGGAGTCTGAACTAAAAATCAGGGGAGGGTGGTCTAGCTAGGATCTCGGAGGAAGATGATGTGTGTGGGATGGATCCGAGATCCGATGTAGAGACAGAAGTAGCATCAGCATCAGAAATGGGAGACGTCGTGGCAACAAAAGTGGTGACAGACACCTCGACGCTCTCAGAGAAAACTGCTGAAGATGGTATAGAAGTGGTGCTAGGAAGAGAGACTGTGGACCCTAAAGTGGTAGGAAGTGAAGTGAGGACACTTGTGCGGGAAGAGTACTGGCAGTGACGGGCTCCGAGATAGGTGAATCAGTCAGCTAAGGAGCAAAAGAACTGGCTGGCACCAAAAGGATGGAAGAAGTGAAATCGGGAGCAGCCGAAACAACCGTGCCCTCAGGTTCGGGCACGATAGAGACAGAGGTAGTGACCTCCAAAGGCAGATGTATGGACAGTCCCTGGGGTCTCTACAGTGGTGGTGGGGGCAGAGGTGGTGGTGGCGGGAGCACTGACATAAGTGGGAACAGAAGTGCTCCTAAGTGGGAGTGGGTGTGCAGGGTGGGCTGGCTGTGCTACCACGGAGGCGGCAATGCCAGGCTCATCCTCGTCAGAACTGAGCACCCAGTCGTCGATGTTGTTGGCGACTGATGCTCCAGGTGGCTCAAGGATGTGGGTGGGGGGATAGGAAAAATGCAGGGAGTGAGCCAGTCAAGCATGACTGGGGTGACATGGGTGAGGTCGGGGTGGGGCAGGTAGAGGTACTGCTTGTGGTGGGTGCCTAGAAGGTAGATTCAGTGACGCTTATCGTGCAGCCTGATAATGGACATGCGGGTAAGCACATCCATCGCCAGACGTGTAGGCCCGGTGGGAGTCGTCAGACGGGTAGTAAGGTCAAGGCCGAGCATCTGGGCAAAAATGGTGAAAAATCCACCGCAGCAGACATCGGTGGCGACGTGGGCGGTCTAAAGAAGGTGGTGACATAGCCAGTGTGCTGCATCGGAGAGTAGGAAAGGGTTGAGGGTGCCGTAAGGGTGGAAGCACAAAAGTCGAGTCATCCCCATAAGGTGGGAAAGCTCAGGAACGGAGAGTGTCTCGACCTCTGGCCTACAAAAGAGAGCGGTGGCAAGGTGGCACTGGGCGTAGCAGAGACATGGGTGGACGATACAAGAGGATTTTGCACTGCTAGGGCAATATCCTCACAGACCCGTGATGCGATGCCAAAACTACTTGGCATCGAACGCGGTTGGCTCGAAGTCTTGGAAGAAAGCGAGTGTGCGGTCGGTGATGGCGGGAAAGTGGAAGTGGGCACAGATCATGGCATGCGTGATCACTACATCGTGGTCAAGAAGCCGGAAGCTAATGCCATCACCCGCTGGGGTGACAAAAATATAGCTCAACGCCTCAAGTGTAGGGCGTGTGTACGTGCAGGTGTGGATGGAAAGGAGGCGGTCAAAACCAATGACCTAGTACAGCCTGTGGACACCCTGCTGGAGTCCAAGGCACTAGAGGGTGGGGATGTGAGTGAAGTGGGTGGGGACGATGGTGCAGTGGGACATGGCTAGGAAACGCTTACAGTGAGTGTCGTCCCTAAAGACGATATCGTATATCCTCAGGGTGGGTGGGTGGTGGAACTGGACGGGGTGGAGGAGCGGTGGTGGGGATAGGTGGAGTGGCAGGGTGTGTGGTGTGTGGTGCCTCTATGGCTAGAGGCACAGGTGTGGTGGATCGTGATGAGTCGAATGAGGACGATGCATTGTCCAAGAACAGGTCGAGTGAGGGGGAAGGTGAATGTCGTGGGTGTCGTTCGGGCTGGGAATAGGAGGGACCAGTGGTGGCCTTTCTCTTCGCTGGCTGAGGCTTCCTTGGCCTAAGGCGAGTAGCCATCGTGCAAATGGTGCAGACGGCTAGCTACGGTATATAAGATAAAATTGGAAGGAGTATATCGATATCTGAGCGTAGCTGTGAAAGTGGAAGTGTAGTGCGCACGCGTGATGCCTCGATTCCAAGCTATCCCCCAAGCTAATCCAAACCAAGCTCCTCGGATCCACTAAGTAGCTCCAAGTGTACTGCAATAGGATATGAAAATAAGATTAGGCAGTTGCGAAAATAATCCGGTTTGGAGATCAAAAATTGGAAGAATTAAGGCGGGGGGTGATTCGCATATGGGGGAGATGGGGGGAAGAGGGATGAAGAGGGGTGAGTGAAGATGGGGGGTTGGGGGTTGCTTGGCCCGAGCATAGGGTTGCTCGGTCGAGCTGCTTGGTCAGCTGATTTAGGCACACAACTCCGACGAGTTGCCAGAGCAAGGGGGCAGGGCAGGGGATTGGGGAAAAGAGAGGGGAGATGAGTTGGGGTGATGGAGGTGTAGCGCCATCGACACGGGTGGTGCAAGTGGCGTTGCTCCGACGAAGTTGTCGGAGTTAGGGCAGTGGGGGCTGGGGATTAGAGACAGAGAGGGGTAGAGAGAGATAGAAGGAGATAGGAATAGAGAGATGATGAGAGAGAGGAGAGGGGGCGGCTGAAGCATCGTCAGCGCTGGGCAACACCGACGACGCGAGGCAGAGGGGGATATAGAGATAGATAGATAGATAGATAGAGATGGAGAGAGAGAGAGAGAAGGGGCAGACCAGCGTCGACGGTGGTGGCGATCGATTGGAGCGGGGCGGCGATGGCGGCGGTGGGTCGAGTCGGTGCTAGGGTTAGGGGGAGCTCGGGATTAGGGGGCCTGAGTTCGAGTAGGATTAGGGACGGGTCGAGTTGTTTCGAATTAAATAGGATAAAAAACTCGGTTTGAATGTGGGCTCCGACTGAGTAAGTCGCTGCTCGGGTCGAGCAGCGGTATCAGCTCGGTCGAGCAGAAAAGATAAAAAATATAAGAATATAGGTTTAGAAATTGTGCCCTAATGCTCGACCGAGCTGCTTACTCAGCTCGGTCAAGTTGAGTTAAAACAGAGTGTTGTTTTCAGCTCTCTTTTGCTCTCCCTACAGCTCGGCCGAGTAGGGTAGCTACTCGGTCGAGTCCATTAAGATTTCCATAGCGCCCTTTTAGCACTTTTGGTACTCTCCCTGCAGCTCGACCGAGTAGGTTAGCTACTCGGTCAAGTCGAATTAGAAACATAGTGCTCTTTTCGACCTTTTTGGGCTCTGCCTGTGGCTCGACCGAGTAGGGTGCTACTCAATCGAGTCGCAATTAATTTCCAGAGCCACTTTTTGCATGTTTCTCCAGCTTTCTGTAGCTCTTAATGTAGCTCGACCGAGTAGGTGGCTACTCAGTCGAGTTGCAATTAACTTCCAGAGAGCGATTTTGCCCTCTTTCTCCAGGTCCCTGCAGCTCAGCCGAGTAGGGTAGCTACTCGACCGAGTTGCCTGTAAATTTTTTCCCAAGCTTATATTTCTCTAAGGTTCTCTTCCCTTGGTTCCTTCTCCTTCTTTTCATCGTTTTGTCACGCTCTCCTTATTGTTCAACCTGTAGAAGGGGGAACTCATCAATTTTTTTTGTGTTTTTGTATTTTCTTGGAATTAAAAACGTATTTATTTTGTTTTTGAGTAAGAAAAGAAAAACGAAAAGAAATCAAAAACTAAGGGAAAGAAAGTCGGGTTGCCTCTTGCTTAACGCTTGTTGTAAGTCGTAAGCTCGACTCCCTCAAGATTTTCAATCGATGGTGGTGCATTCCTCGAAAAAGTAGGTTTCCTCTTGTCCAATCGGTTCTCCCGCTATGTATGGCTTTATTCTTTAGCCATTCACCTTGAATTTTTTGTTCTTCCCCACGAATTCTATGGCACCTCCCGGTGACATACTTATTATCTTATAGGGGCCGGACCACCTTGATTTTAGCTTCCCGGGAAAGAGTCATAGCCTTGAGTTATAGAGGAGTACTTGGTCACCTATTTCATAGTGCCTTATCGTGATATTCTTGTCGTGATAGACCTTAGTCTTTTCCTTGTACATCCTTGCGTTCTCATAGGCGTGTCGCCGGATTTTGTCAAGCTCGTTGACACTCAAGAATCGTCGTGTGGCGGCGCTCTTGTAAAAAAAGTTCAACTTCTTTATCGCCCAATATGCTCTATGTTCTAATTCCACCGGCAGGTGGCATGTTTTCCCTTATACTAACCTGTAAGGGGTTGTTTCGATAGGGGTCTTGAAAGCGGTACGGTATGCCCAAAGAGCGTCATCCAACTTTTGGGACCAATCCTTCCTCGATGTGCTTACTGATCACTCCATATTTTACACCTTTTTTCAGCATGTTTGCATACCGTTTTGATCGTCCATATCGCGTTTTTCACGATTATTCGACAATATTGCGATACTTTTCACTATTTCTTGTTTTTGTCGTATTTCAGGAAATATGGAGCGATTTGGAGCGATTTTGAGATCAAGGGGTTTGTAAGTGCTTAGGAGTGTCACCCATGGCTCATTTGAGGGCTTATCAGCGATGGAGAATGAGCAAAAGAAGAAGGAAATCAATAGGAGCGACGAGGAGGCAAAAAGAAGAAGAAACAAGCACAGCAGCACATCACTCGGCCGAGTACAACATCCACTCGGCCGAACAAGAAGTCCCACTCGGCCGACCAGAACGGATACGCACACAGAGTTTTTCAGCGTATACTCGGTCGAACGAAGAAATCCTACTCGGCCGAGTGAGAAATCTCACTCGCCCGAGTGGTACATGGAAATTGTCCAGAGAAGAGGCCGAAGTTACTGCAATTCTCAGAGACCCTTTGGAGGCTTATTCGGCCGAGTACAAATTGTCACTCGGTCGAATGATGAAAGCCACTCGGCCGAGCCACCCCCCCCGAAGACAGAACTTGAAACATCCGAAGTTACTGTATTTTACAGGGTTTGTCACTTGGCCGAGTGAAAGGCCACTCGGCTGAGTGAACCGCTCCGTCTGCTGCTAGGGTTGCGATTTCTGGGCTGCGCAGGGGCAGTTTGGTCACGATTTTTTGGGCGATTTTAGAGGGTATTTAAACCCAGTTTTTGCCCTAGTTTGGAGAGCTTTTGGAACAATTAATTTTGAGATTTTCTTTTAGGGTTTTGAGGGCTACTCTTTGGTGAATTCTCGGCTGGAAATCATTGGCATCTACATTGGTTTGTCTATTCCTATCAAAAACTCAATTTTTATGCACTATTTCTCTTTTGCAATGAATTGTGCCGACATTATTGTTGATTTTTCTGAGATTTTCATGATGTTTAGTGAGTAGTGCCGTCGTCTTAGGGTGTAGGGATGAACTCTATGGACCCTATTTCTAAATTGTGATGAATTTGTAGAATTGTTGCTAGAATTGATTAGGGTTAGGTTGTAATTGATAAATTACGGATAGCTAGGAATTCATATCGATTGGGATTTGCAAGAGATTGGATCCCAATTAATAGGAAGGCCTAGAAATTCGATTTAGATTGACAATTGGATTTCTCTAGATTTGGTTTGCAAGAGATTGGACCAAAACTAGGATTTTTAATTGTGATTCTATACCCATATTTGTTCGCAAGAGATTGGACGGAGAGGAACTATTATAACCTAGTTCGTAGCTCGAGTTTGCACGAGAGTGGACTCGAGATACGATTGAACAATGATGCCGTTCTTCACGCTAGCGGCTTAGGCTAGAGTTTGCACGAGAGTGGGCCCTATCCTAGGTTTGCTATAGACCGGCAATAGCACAAGAACGTGAGCCTGGTTCCACATTAAGTTGCGATTAGTTCACCCATATTCAAGCTTAGCAACAATGAAACTTAAGAATCTCAAGGATGAGAGAAGGTCCGTAGTGGGGATTCCATATCCCTAGACGTTTTATTAAATTGATATTTCTCTTGATATTTGAGCAATTGTGACTGTTATACCCCAAACTATTCTCGATTCTCTTGATAGCTAGGTGATTAGAAAGAGACACAATCATTTGTCCTCCCTGAGTTCGATACCCGCTCGCCGCTACACCGTGCGCTTGCGGTAAAACTACAAGTCATTTTTCGGGTGTACACTCGGATGCGATCAAGTTTTTGGCGCCGTTTCTGGGGATTCATCTCCGTGTAAATTGTGCCATACTTGGTTGTTCTCGGAGTTACATTTTGGATCGATCAAGTTTTTGGCACCGTTGCCGGGGAGCCGACAGTGTTTTATTTTCCCTACTTAGCTATTTCTTTTTGTTTTATTATTTTTTATTTTACTCCTCTATCGTGCTAACAATTCCATCAAAACTCTGTTTTTCTTTGCATGTACACGAGATCAACGGCGGATCCAGAGGATATTATATTTGATCTGGAGATCGAACGTACTGAGAGGAGGATCAGAGCCGAGAAAAGGCTCAATACAAAGGATACTTGTATGAACCGCCCAGAGACACCGGAGGAACTAGCGGCACGTATGGCGAGGATTATATCCATCAGAGATAGGCTTCGGCCTAAGACTTCCTCCACTACTTCTTCCATCGCTATGTCGGAGTTGGCGACGGATAAGAATTTTGAGCTCTAGACGGGATTAGTGGTCTTAATGCAACAAGACCCATTCCATGGGAACTCCCATGAGAATCCACATTATCACATCCAGCTATTCTTGTCCAAGTGCACCACCTTTCAAATGACGGGTGTCTCCGTCGATGCGATCCATTTGAGACTCTTCCCCTTCACCCTCAGAGACAAGGCTTTATATTGGTTGAGGATGCAGGTGGAAGGTATATTCACTACTTGGGATGAGTTGGCTAGTGCTTTTGTTGATAAATTCTACCTGCCATCTAAGACAGTGAAGATTAGAAGAGCACTTATGTCCTTCAAGCAAGGACCGCAAGAGACCCTATACGAGGCATGGGAGCGCTTTAAGGATCTACAACATCAGTGCCCTCATCACAGCATAGAAGCATGGGAGCTAGTTCACAGCTTTTATAATGGACTCCAACGGGGCACTAAGCAAATCATAGATGCAACTGCCAACGGAGCCATTCTTTCCAAAACACCGGATGTCACGCCCCGCTTCCCAAAAATACGGAGGCGAAGCGTGACTACGGTCCGCTTGGGCCAGAGCTGAGAAGCTCGGACCCAATAAGCGTCTGTAGGGGTACCATTTTAAAAGTTTCATGTTCTTGCATTAATAAAGTTCGAAACAACAGAAAGTACAGAAAGGAAGTTGCATTCATTAAAAATAAGAGATATAATATCCAGCAAGTACAAAGTCTAAAAAGAAGCCTAAGCATGGCAACAAGCTATCTAAAAGCAAACTAATGTAATAACCTCTGAAGTGATGACTAAAAGACCTCAATTTCTGGTCCTTGTCAGGTACGTATTCTAGTGACGACGTCCTCGGCTCCACGTACCCCAGTAAGTCTGCCTCGTCCACGAACTCTGGCTGAACACCTGACGTACAACACCAAAGAAGGAAACTGTACGTCAGGTAAGGTCTACAAGAAGGGTTAGACTTTACCGCAAGTGCACCGAACTTTAAACAACGGTTTACTAGTTGATTAGCATGCTGAGGTTATAACAGATGAACAAAAGAAAGTAAAACGCAGCAGGAAAGCAAAACGTGACAAGTAGTAGTTGTAGCGTGTGCTACCAACTACAGGACTAGTCTACAAGTGTCAAGAGGAGACGGAATATGGAGAGCCAGATAGGACAAGACAAGACACGAAAGGGTTCACGCCTTACGGTTCGAGGGGGATCAGACCCTCTTGCCGTGCGCACGCTCAACCCAACCCCAAAACCCCAAGAATCATGACAGGACAAGGGATCACTTGCTCTAGCTTGGCAAGTGCCATATTGCTCTCTGAGCTGTGTATGAGTACAAGGGATCACCTGCTCTAACTTGACAGGTGCCCTATTGCCCATCGGGCTGTGAATCAGTATAAGGGATCACTCGCTCTGGCTTGGCGAGTGCCCTATTGCCCAACAGGCTGTGCAAGACGGGACGGGACATGGCAAGACGGAAGGGCCATGACACGACAAAACAGGAGGGGTTGTACTATGGTGTCCACAACTCACACACACGCATGTCAATCCTATGATGTCAAAATTGTTGTTGTTGGACTCAGACTTCGTTGTCAAGTCTGAGCCATCAAGGGCGTCCTGGACGATATCATTTCACGTCCGGTTCTATTTGTTCACAGTTATCACCAACTAAGGCCTAAGCACGGCCAAAAGTGCAAGTGGGATACACTTGCCTACGGTGGCGAGTGTGTCGTCCATCCGGGGCGTCGCGTCCAGGCGTCGCGTCCGCGGTAGTCCGTCTGAAATAGGGTAACAGCGACGGTGTCAAGTCGCGTCTTTTCAATAAGTCCTATTTAGGGTTTGTTTCTAGATTGTCGGGACTACACTATTTATCAAAGTCACGTTTTTGGTGTTTCGTTCAACCTAGATCAACTACTATCCTATGTGCACAGAAAATTGTCTGATTGTCGATCTTTCTACGGTGAGTAGCGTTTTACAGATACCGAAAGTAAATTTAGTTCAAGTTGTCAAATTTTAGTTTAGGTTTTGGTTAGCTACGGTGTGGGTTTTTCTACGAGTTAGGAGACTAACCTGGAATAACGATCAAGCGAGATCTGACGTCGGGTCTGAGCGGCTACGACAACGAGCTAGGGGACGTCGGCGAGTGGCAACATGCAAGAGAACGTCGGGATCCAGACGGTAGCGATGGGGCGTACATAACTATCTGCGTCATTTAGATCAAATTAAGATAATTTAACCAATGAATTAATATTAAATATCCCGTTATAAAATTCTGTTTACGCACTAACTTATAGGTATTAACGAAAGCTAAGTATTGGTTTAATTGCTAACATTAAAACACTAAAAAATTATTAACTAACATGTATGTTACTAGCTAATGGGTAAGCTAAGTTATATATTAACATTTCTGCCATACAAAAACTTAGTGCTAAAATTATCATATAAAAAGTTGTAAAGTACTGCTACTACTAACAACTTATAAGTTTATTAACGTCATAGGATACTGTTCATGGTACGGTCCAAAACCCAACTAAACATTCATCATAAATAAATAAATAGCATCTAATTCACATCCACAGTACTTATACGGCCGCCCTCTTTCAAAAAAAAACAAACACTATCATTTAGAATCCATGTACATCTTATAAACTATTTCTTTGCATATATTCTCGTTCTAGGATACTGTCCTCATGAGACATATGCTACCTAATACACAAGCTACCAAGTCAGGTCTATAGCTATACAAGCCAACACCCAAAACTTACCTATAAAACTTACCAGCATCATGTAGGATAGTATTATAATAAGCTACTGCTCACAAAATTTAATTACTCAACTCACAATTTTCTTTGTTTGTTAGCCCATGCCGTTGGGTTTGCGTTCGTGTTGAGGCTGCAACGACGGACTGAGAGGGCATCAGCAAGTGGTCGGGAGGTTCCTGTCGACGGGGAGGCTCGGTGACGAGCTCTGGTCACTGAAGAGAGGGCAAACCCGAGGCTGTCGGCGGTTGGTGGTCTCCGTGACTGCTTGCGGCACACGGGAAGGTGGAGCAGTAGGGCGGTGATTCTCCGGCAGCGAGGCCGTCGGAGGGAATGCCGACGGTGCAGTCGGCGTGGAGGGGTAGCCGTGGTTAGTGTGGAACACAGCAGGGGCTCTCGTTCGGAGCTGTGGGCTTCACCGGCAGTTGAGGGCTTGTCGGAGAGGCCTCGCAGAGGAGAACATCGAGGAAGGGAAAGAAGAGAGTGGGGGGATTTCGGTGGGTCGGTGCATGATCGTCCGCCGGTGACGAGGAGGCAGCATTGGCCGGAGAGATAGGTGGAGTGGCGCTGTGTGATGCGGGAGGTGGTTTGGAGATCGGATGGGAATTGGGGTTCGTGGACGGCGAAGGCTTGGGGCTCGGGCCTGCCAGCGACTTGGGGTTTGCGACGTGGGACGTGAGGCTGCTGTGTGGGATCGCGAGGGAAGGAGGAGGAAGAGATCGAGTGTCGCACGCTGGAAGGGAGAAGAAGTAGGCAGACTGGGGTCTTTGAGTTTTAGTAATGAGGTAGGCTCAGCACGTGAAAATGGCCTAGGTTGCTCTGGTTGCGTGAAAGCTAGTGGCTTGTTTGGGTTTTGAAAATCGAGATAAGAGATGCACTGTGTTGCTTTTGTAGAGTAGGGTTAGGGGAAAAAGACAGGGTTCACGTGGGCTGAGATATGGGGGGGTTTGTTGGGATTTGATGGTGTAGGATATTAGGATATGAAGGAAATAATAGGTTATGATTTTATAAGATTTAATTTAACAGATTTGAATTTTGAAGTTTTAAAGTATTTTTTTAAAAAAGGAGTTTGATATTAAAACGTTTTCATTTCAACAGCATACAAATTTCAAAGCCTGGGAATATACCTTAATTAATAGTTATGCAATGATTAATAGGTTTGATCGTGTTATTGCAATTTCATCTCTGGACACCCAAAAATTATAAACAAGATACCGGGGTGATCGCGCCTCCGAGAGGATCGTGAATACGGGGTCCGGTCGAGCGTCTGAACTACGGAAGGCAGTAATAAAAATCAAATACACAAAACACACACAAAACATAGCTACGCGCTAAAATACGTACAGTCGGAAAGTGGCCGTTACATTCTACCCACCTTAGAAATGATTCCGTCCTCGGAATCACTTATTCTAATAATAATAATATCTATAAAACCTTATACCCGCAATTATCATATCTATTCAAAAAGATTGCTAATCCTGAACTTTAAACGATGTTCCTCAAATAATCCGTCCTAACCCATCTCTTCACTGGACAATGCCACGTCTAAACTCACCTCCTAATACTTAACTATAGACCCATCACTACTGTCCAATTTTCCAACTCCAAGTCCTCACAAAAGAATAATAATCATCTTCTCATACCATACCACTCCGCTAAACATCATCGCTCAATAACATCTTTTAAATTTCTCAATCTCTTTCCAATGTTAATCAATCTCCAAAAACGAGATTCTAGTCAACCACCAATCCAAGACAAAAACTTTGTCTATCTTATAATACCTTCACAAATTAACAATCACCGTGTCTTCAATACATTCTTGTCATATCTTCTCATAAATATCCACCAAAAAAAATTTGGACTATCAGGATCACATCTCAACCTACCTACTATAACTAATTCCAAGCAATATTAAGTCCGACTACCTAACCATCCATTTATCTCAATGCGTCGTATCATTCTCAAAGCCTTCTCACGTCAACTCGACAACCAAGTCTTGATGCTTACAATGTCTACTCATTCTCATGATCATCCTAACTCATACTATACTCCGCAGTTACTCCTATCTACCACCCGTCTAAGCCTCAAGTCTGATAAATTATCATCCCCTCGCATATAATTTCATCCGACCAGAATTTTCCATTGAGTCCGTCTCACATCGGTATTATAAATAAGTCTTGGACAGCTCATTCTTTTCATCCAAAAGATATTCTAATCCATCATCCTTGTGTTCCCAAAATCAATTAATCATTGCCATAATAAAACTCGTCTCACCCCAAGCCTACCTGCAAACAAAAATTCTATAACGATAATGGCTAGTCCCAAAACTATAACAACCATAACATAACATTTCTAAATGTAGAGAAAGAGAAGAGAAAGGGAAACTTAAAACCAGTGACACATTTTTAAAACATTTGGAAAAATGTGTGGAGTCGTGTTAATGGATGAGGAAGTATAATTGATTTGTGATCTTGTGAGCTAATTTCAAAAACTTTAAAGGTTTGGTTTAAAAGAAAAACAAAGTTTTGATACAATCACTTGCAGTCAAAGATAAGCTATTCTATAATCGCGAAAACTACGTCTAAGGAAATTGCCTGCTATGACCCTATTCGTTTACGTGTGAATACCGTCATTCAGACAACTTCAATCATATCATGGTTAACACCGAGTACACATTCAAGACACAAAAGGCGATCATCAGGATCCTAAAGATGACACACACATACAGGTCTACACACTCTACCTATACTCATGCACTACGACGACATCACCTATCAGAAGGGCCTACTACCAAACTAGAGTTGACACAGCAACTACAAGCACTAATGTCTTAAACAATAGAGGAAAAGAAAACGAAACCAAAAGAGAAACGAAATAAGATCGGAAAGGACGAGTTCAAATAAGGCGGGGTAAGGAGGTAGCTTGTTGGATGGAACAAAAATATTCCTCAAAATAATTAGATAGATGAAAGGAGAATTACGTGTAAAATAGGATATCATATACGTTTATACTTATAAAAATAAGTAGTAAAAAGTGAGCAGGTGGCAAAAATTATTACAATTTGGAAAAAGAGTTAGATGAAGGAAATAAAAGTAGGGTGAGGTAGCGATTGCT
>JAULAV010007021.1:0-25000 GCA_030789695.1 Scilla litardierei | reverse complement strand
TGAGGATGTTGGGCCTAATCTGGGGGAATCCCGATGTGGTTTGGGGGGCCGGCCCTGGGTAGTTGGTCGCTGTGCGGTCTGAACCGAGGCGTTACGGGAACGTCGGTCTTTGCCATGTCTTACCGCTGGGGTTGCCTATTTTGGTTTCTTGCGTGAGTTACACAATTACTAATTATGCCCCCACCATTCCCTTGTCCGAGAGCGCGAGGTCTGGGGGAAGGGGATGTTGATGGTTTGTGTTGTTTTTGGGCGGGGCGGGGAATCGCCGAATAGGTTCGGGATGAGACCTTCCGCCCTATCACGATTTGGCCTCGGGTGGAGGTGGTGCTGCAGGGCGGGCCTCAGTTCACCTCTTTCCCCTTTGACCGAAAGTTGTCGTTGTCTTTAGTTGGCGAGGGGTCTTGGTTCGAAGCGTAGTATCGAGGGGTTCGGACTGAGAGTGTAAACTTACTGGGTGACCTAAGCTAGTCCGGGGAGTGCGATGCGCCGTTCCTACTTTCCACGCCGCGAGGGGTGGTGAGCTCGCCCGGCACTTGGCAGGGGGATCGCCTCACGCTATGGCATTCTCAGAAAGTCAAAGCGAATCTGACAAGGATGAATGTTTTCGTTTAAATTTACAAGAACTGCTCTATGGCTTGTACAAGAGTACTTAGATTATCGCCCATTGTGGGGTAAGATCTGGCCCTGGGGTGGGGTATATAGCTGTCCTCGCTTGCGGTGAACGCCCTCCGGATTTAGGGGTTACCCCCTGCCGGGTGGGCCCTTTTAACTCGAGCTGTTCTCGGCGCATAGGTGAGCGACCGCCCTCTATGCTGAAGGGTTGCAAGGTCTCCTCGGCCATGTGGACGGGGTAGGGAAGCCGTCCTGGAGTGGCGTTTGGCCCGGGGGGGAATCCTGACGGTCGGGCCACCTCCCCTCCATTGCTTTGTCATCTCCCTCCACGCCTCGCGGTTTGGGTTTGAGGGCGGGGGGGAGGTCTTGACAGTCGGGCCGCTTCCCCTACACGCCTCGCGGTTTGGGTTTGAGGGCGGGGGGAGGTCTTGACAATCGGGCCGCTTCCCCTCCACGCCTCGCGGTTTGGGTTTGAGGGCGGGGGGAGGTCTTGACAATCGGGCCGCTTCCCCTCCACGCCTCGCGGTTTGGGTTTGAGGGCAGGGTTCGGGTCCCGATTATGCTGGGCCGGGTTGACATGCCATGACTCGCCTTTTGGGCTTGTCGGGGATGCAGCCTTGCCGAGGTCCCCGTCCGGAGGTCGACGGCGAGGAGGTGTTGGCTTGCAAGCCTGGGGGGCTCTCGCTTTTCCTGCCGGCGGGGGTCGGATGCCTACCTTTCACCGACTCGTCCTTGTTTAGGGCAGACGGAAGTGTGAAAGGTGGATTTCCCTTGTGTAAGTGGAATATCCTGTTGGCGATCCGTTTGTAAGAGGAATATCCTGTCGGAGGTGGTGGAGATGCGGGTATCGCCGCCTTGGGCGGAGGGAACCACTGATGGCCGGTGACCTCTCTTTTGTTAGGGCGTTGTATCACGGCCTGTTTCCCAGCGGGTGGGGGGGATAAGTGCTGATTTCTCATGTCTTTCGACTCGTTGTTCTTTTTCTTTCGGAAGGGTGAGTGGTGTCTTTATAGGGGAGTTTTGCTGACGGTTTCCTCCGTAATTATTGTGATGAGTTGGCGTTATTAATGGGCTCCTCGGATTCATGCCCGTGGGAAACCGCTTTTGCCAGGTGGCTCTTACGGGACCTCTTTTGGAGTGTACCATCAATGGTGGCGTATTTCTCTAGCGTCCTTTTGCTTCGTCGAGTCACATCGGGGCCGCCTGCTCGGGAACTGACGCCATTTCGTCCCGGTTTATGTGCCCTTGTCTTCTTTCGAATTTTCGAGGATCACGGGCATGTAGCCCTGCCCCAGAGGTCCTGAGGGGGGGGACCGGGCGCGTGGCCCGGCCCGTGCCCTTCTCTGGTTTGAGTGGCTAGGGTTGGCCCTGCCCCAGAGGTCCTGAGGGGGGGAGCGGGCGCGTGGCCCGGCCCGTGCCCTTCTCTGGTTTGGGTGGCTAGGGTTGGCCCTGCCCCAAAGGTCCTGAGGGGGGCAGCGGCCGCGTGGCCCGGCCCGTGCCCCTCTCTGGTTTGGGTGGCTAGGGTTGGCCCTGCCCCAGAGGTCTTGAGGGGGAGAGCGGGCGCGTGGCCCGGCCCGTGCCCTTCTCTGGTTTGGGTGGCTAGGGTTGGCCCTGCCCCAGAGGTCTTGAGGGGGGGAGCGGGCGCGTGGCCCGGCCCGTGCCCTTCGCTGGTTTGGGTGGCTAGGGTTGGCCCTGTCCCAGAGGTCTTGAGGGGGGGAGCGGGCGCGTGGCCTGGCCCGTGCCCTTCTCTAGTTTGGGTGGCTAGGGTTGGCCCTGCCCCAGAGGTCTTGAGGGGGGGAGCGGGTGCGTGGCCCGGCCCGTGCCCTTCTCTGGTTTGGGTGGCTAGGGTTGGCCCTGCCCTATAGGTCTTGAGGGGGGGAGCGGGCGCGTGGCCCGGCCCGTGTCCTTCTCTGGTTTAGGTGGCTAGGGTTGGCCCTGCCCCAGAGGTCTTGAGGGGGGGAGCAGGTGCGTGGCCCGGCCCGTGCCCTTCTCTGGTTTGGGTGGCTAGGGTTGGCCCTGCCCTAGAGGTTCGGAGGTTTACGCTGAAAAACTTATATAGAAACAACAATGTTAGGGAAAGCGGGTAGATGTGTATTTCGTATGTATGAAAAGAAAAAATCACAACTATTGGTAGAATTTTAGCAGATGCTTTGCGTTCCAGGGATGGGCCAGCTCATTCCCTTCGGGGGTTGCCAAGATGTACGTGGCTGGTCCGACGATATCGATGACCTTGTAGGGCCCTTCCCATTTGGCGGCCAGCTTTCCCCGCTGGTCGGTCTCGGGGCGGAAGGTGGCGTCTCTGAGGACCAAGTCGCCGATCCTAAAAGTCCGCGGCTTCACCCGGGAGTCGTAGTGTCGCGCCATCCTCTGGCTGTGTTTGACGAGGCTCGTCAGGGCCCGGTCTCTTACCTCATCTATCAATTCAAGACTGAGGCCGAGTCCCTCCCCATTGATCTCTTTGTCGAAGAGCTTCAGTCGGAGAGTCTCTTCGCCAATCTCCACGGGAACGACCGCCTCCGATCCGTATGCTAGCATGAACGGGCTTTCTCCGGTCGAGGCCTTGTGGGTGGTGCGATAGGACCATAGGATTCCCAGCAGCTCGTCGACCCATGCCCCGATGGCGGCGTCCACTTTTTTCTTCATTGGGTTCAAGATGCATTTATTCGCGGCCTCCGCCATTCCGTTGCACTGTGGGTGGGCGACTGACGCGAACTGGAGTTTGATCCCCCAGCCCGAACAGAAGTCACGGAAGCCTTCGCAATCGAACTGCCTTCCGTTATCCGTGACTATCGAGCGGGGAATCCCGAAGCGACATATAACGGATTGCCAGATAAAGCCCTTCATGTCCGTCCACGTGATACGCGCTAGCGGCTCTGCTTCTACCCACTTTATGAAGTAGTCCACGGCGACGACTAGATATTTCCTTCCTCCGGAGGCCTTTGGGAAAGGCCCAAGGATGTCGAGTCCCCACTTGGCGAAGGGGATCGGGCTCACGATGGGCATCAGGTTGGCCGGAGGTGCAGTCGTCCGTCGGCAGAATTTCTGGCACGTCTAGCACATCTTGACGTATTGTACCGCGTCCCGGATCATTGTCGGCCAATAGTACCCCTGGCGCATTATTTTGTAGGTGATGGTGTGACCGCCATGGTGGTTTCCGCAGAAGCCTTCGTGCACTTTGCGGATGACTTGCTCAGCCTGCTCTGGGCCCAAGCATTTCAGATAGGGCAGGACGTCGAAATTGGCGCAGCGGCGGTACATCACTCCGTCAAGGAGTACGAATGACAGGGCCCGCCTCTCCACCTGTTTAGCCAGCATCTGCTCCTCGGGCAGTTCCCCCGTCTCCAAGTACTTCATAATGGGGGTCATCCACGTCGTCACCGTGCCCGCACACATCAGTTCCTCTTCGTCAATGGTTGGGGTCAATAGGCTTTCGACGTATATGGACTTCCCGATCTCGGCCGCGGAGGAGGAAGCCAGCTTAGACAGGGCGTCCGCCCGGAGGTTGTTGGAGCAGGGCAGGTGCTGGACGTCCGCCTTCTTGAACTTGCGGAGTTCGATCTGGATGCGCTTAAGGTAACGCTTCATTGTTTCTTCTTGAGCCTCGAATCTCCCTAGGATCTTTTGGATGACGAGCCGTGAGTCACTTAGGAGCAACACGTTCGTCGCCCCCACCGCCCTAGCGTGTTTCAACCCGTTAACCGCGGCCTCGTACTCCGCGACATTGTTAGTTGTCGGGAAGTCGAAGCGTAGGGCGTTTTCCAACGAGCACCCGTCGGGGGTCTGAATGACGATACCCGCTCCTGTCCCAGATCCCATCGCAGAGCCATCGACGTGGATGGTCCACAATTCGTCCGTGTCCCTCTCGGAGGGCTCTGAGGGTTCACCCACCCCGGTCCCCCACGGGGACGCGGTCGCCGATGGGGGCTCTGGCCGGTCCCCCGGTGTGCCCCCTGCGGTGCATTCCACCATGAAGTCGGCCAGCGCCTGGCCCTTGATCGCCGTCCGGGCCTTGTACGTTTTGTCGAACTCGCTGAGCTCGACACTCCAGTTGAGCATCCTCCCCGACCGCTCCAGTCTCTTCAGGTTTTTCTCGAGGGGCATGTCGGTGTGGACGGCTATGGGATGGGCCTAGAAGTAGGGTCGGAGCTTTCAGGCTATGGTGACTAGGCAGTAGGCGGCTCTCTCGATGGGACTGTAACGAGTCTCCGCCTCCCGGAGGATCCGGCTGGCGTAGTAAATAGGGCGCTGCACCCCCCCACTTCTTCCTTGATTAGGACGGAACTAACGGCCTCCTCGTTGGTTGCCAAGTACAACCCTAGGGGTTCACCTTCTTCCGACCGTGTGAGGAGCGGTGGACTCTGTAGGTAAGCCCTCAGCTCCGCAAACGCCCGCGCACAGTCGTCGTCCCACGGGATCACCTTCCTCTTGTCCTTAGCTTCGCCAAAGGCTGTGTGCAAGACCCTGAAGAAGGGGAGCGACCTCTCCACAGATTTCGATAGGAATCGCCCCAGAGCAGCGATCCGGCTGTTCAGTCGCTGCAAGTCCCGGATCGTCCGGGGTTCTGCCATACTGATGAGGGCCGTCACCTTTTCGGGGTTCGCCTCGATCCCCCGCTTCGTTATCATGAAGCCCAGGAATTTTCCCGACTGCACACCGAAGATACACTTCGCGGGGTTCAGTCTTAGGTTGTATCGGCGGACCCTTTGGAAAGTTTCCTGTAAGTCGGCGAGGTGGTCTGGGGCCCTCCTACTCTTTACCAGCATATCGTCGATGTAGACCTCCAAGTTTCACCCCACCTGAGGGCCGAATATTCGGTCTACCATCCGCTGATAGGTCGCCCCGGTGTTCTTCAGTCCAAAGGGCATCTTGGTGTAACAGAAGGTGCCCTTGTCGGTGACAAAGGACGTCTTTTCCTCGTCCTCCTCCGCCATCAGTATCTGGTTGTACCCCGAGAAGGCGTCCATAAAGATTAACAACTCGTAGCCGGACGCCTGGTCCACCAAGCGGTCGATCCGGGGTAGGGGGAAACTGTCCTTTGGGCATACCTTGTTGAGGTCGGTGAAGTCGACGCACATGCGCCACTTTACACTGGGCTTCTTCACCAAAACGACATTGGCGAGCCAGTCCAGGTAATCCACCGGCCGGACAAACTTGGCTTCGAGGAGCCGCTCTACTTCTTCCTCGGCCGCCCTCTTCTTTTCGCCCCCCGCGCTTCTCTTCTTCTGTCGGATCGGTCGGGCTGTCGGGTTCGCGTTCAACCTGTGGGAGATCACCGTCGGGTCAACCCCCGGTATGTCGGCGGGTGACCATGCGAATATATCCACATTTTCCTGGAGCAAGGCGACGAGGGCCGCCCTCAGGGCGACCGGGAGTTCCGTCCCGATGGAGACGGTTCTCTCTTCATCTGCGGCTACGGGAACCTCCTCGACCTCCTCGGTCGGGGTCGGCCGCTGGTCGCAGAAGTCCTCCCTTTCGTCGTGGATGAGAACCGTCAGGGCCCGCCCCGGGCCCCCGCGCCGGGCCGTCCCTTTGTCGCGGCCCCCATGCACCTCCTGGGCTCCTCGCACCAGTCCCACCCCCTGTGGGGTCCGGAACTTCATCACCTGGTGTAGCAGGCTGGGGAGCGCCTCTATGGCCGTCATGTACGGATGCCCTATGATTCCGTTGTACGCTGATGCGATGTCGACGATGACGAAATGCGTCCCCCTGGTGACGACCCTTGGTTCCTCCCCCAAAGTCATCGGCAGGGTGATCATCCCCACTATGGGGATCATATGGCAGGTGAAGCCGACAATGGGGCCCGCGCAGGGCTCTAGGTCTGCACGCCCCCGCCCCATTCTTTCGACCGTTGACAGGAACAGGATGTCGCAGGAGCTACCGGTGTCAATCAGGAGCCGGCCGACGACGACCGCCCCGATCCGAGCCTCGACGACGAGGACGTCATCGCTCTGGCTCCCAACCTCCTGCTGATCTCCCTCAGTAAAGGTGATAGGGGGTCAGTGTGTCCTTCTCCGCTTCGGCCGGCTGCTGGCGCCCGCCACCATCACCCGTCGGACACCGGCCTCTGAGATCGTGGGCAACGTCCCCCCTGGGGATGGCCCCCCGCTTATCATCTCAATGCGCATGATCGCCCCGGGGGGGCGTGGCTCCCCCGATCGCGGTCCGCTGGCGGTTCTGGCCCCCGCGACTCCGGGGGGCTCTCTCTCCTTCTACTGCCCGCCTGTCTGCCACGAAGTTTCCCAAGTGGCCCGCCTGGATCAGCCGCTCGATCTCTCTCTTAAGAGCGTAGCAATGGTCGGTATCGTGACCGTGGTCACGGTGATATTGGCAATACCTCCGGAGATTCCGCTTCGCCGGGTCCGTCCTCATCCCCCGGGGAGGCTCCGGCAGTAATCCGGCCCTTGTCGCCGTGGCCAGAACCTCCAACATGGGGGCGTTGAGCCGCGTGTGGAACTCGCACACAATGAATTTGTATTGAGGGAAACCAAGGGCACGGTGGTTCTGTCGACAAGAGGGTTTAGGTGGGCAATTTAACAAGTGATTAATGGGGTGAAGAGGCTGGACTTGCCGCCGGGGGTGGCCACGGAGTCAAATCTCACCGGACACAGCGGAGGAAGATCGGGTGGCGGGAGGCTGAAGCTGATGTTGACCAAGGGGCGAGCTTTCCTGTAGCACGAGCAACTCGTCAGAAGGGCAGGGTTGGGGTCCAACCCTTAGCCCCTCCGATGCCTAAGTCAGTAATAGGACTTAAAACGGGGGCTAGGCATGCCGGTCGGATTGAGGGTGTGTCTACCGTACGTGGCGAGCTATGAGTGGGAAAACAAAGATATGGATGACCTTTGCTCTCGTGTGTGAATAATAGATTGAGAGGGAGAATTTGCCAACCTCTTCATCGTAAGAAGTGAGGGGGTATTTATACCTGATGGGAGATGACTATGTGGGGCTGACCTGGCATGCTGACTCGACGTGTTGAGTTGGCTCGTTTGTCAGCGGAAGCTTCAGACGAGGATGTCAGGAACAGGAGTGCCTGACCTGCTTTTGTCAGACGGCGCAACGGCCAGGGGCACTTTTGTCAGGATGTCAGGGCCGAAAGCATTAATTGTCAGGGGGCTCAGCTGCCAGGGGGTGCTTTGTCAGATGGTCAGGCGGCATTAGTGTCAGTCGTGTCCTTATCCTAGGTTGTTTGTCGTTGGTGACGAACTAAAGGTCTGGCTATGCTATCCCTGGCGCCGCGGTGCATGGGGACCGGCCGGGTCGACCGGCTTGGGGGTTGTCCGGCCCGGCCGTGCCCCCTTTTCGGTCGTGAGTTGAGGGCCGCTGGCATGGAAGGATACGCACATGCCTATGCCAGCATACCCGGCGGTACTGTCCAGGCGCTCCCCAAGTGCCCTGCCCTTGGCGGGCCGAGCAACTGCGGTTGTATACCTCGGCCGGGTGGGGGGAGTGCTGCGAGGTGCGCCCGTCCCCGTGTAGCTTCGGTCTTCCGGGGTGGTGGCCCTTTCGTGAAGGGGAGAGTTAATGGGGTATATCAGCGGATCCGGGCGGGAGTCGGACTCTTACGATCTTTAGGTCGTAACACCCTCCATCGCTTGTAACCGTTCTCAAGACTCCAAAGCGGGGAAAAGTAAATGCTTGAAGAACTTGGACACTACCCTTGCGTCATTCGGTGTTGGTGGCTATGGCCTCCACCCACTTTGAGACGTAATCAACTACGACTAGGATGTACTTGTTGTCGTTACTTGTTGGGAAGGGTCCCATAAAATCAACACCCCAAGAGTCGAGCAATTCTATCTCCAAAATTTCTTGTAGGGGCATCTCATTTTTCTTTGTGATATTTCCCTTTCTTTGGCACTTGTCGCTTGCTCTGATGTATTCGTTTGCATCTCTAAAGATGGTGGGCAATAGAAGCCACTTTGGAGAATTTTTGCAGTGGTTTTAGTGACCGCCACATATCCCCTGCAAGGTTGGTCGTGGCAGTGTGACATAATGGAAGTGGCCTCCTCTTTTGGAATGCATCGCTTGATGATCCCATCGGCGCATGTTTTGAATAAGTACGGATTATCCCAAAAGTTGTTTTTGGCATCATGTAAGAACTTCCTCATCTAACGAGTTGCCATCCCATGAGGGATTATGCCGCTCACCAAATAATTGACTATGTCGGCGTACCAAGGTGATTCAGAGGAGGATGCCAGGAATAATTGCTCGCCTGTGAAAGAATCATCAATCGGCCTGCTGTCCTCTCCATGCCTATGAATCAGTCGTGATAGATAGTATGCCACTACATTTTTGGCCCCCTTCTTGTTCTATGTCAAACTCTTGGAGGAGAAGAATCCATCATATTAAGCGCGGCTTTGCAACCTTCTTGCTTAACAGGTATTTCAGCGTTGTATGATCTGTATGGATTATTACCTTAGATCCCAGAAGGTAAGATCTGAACTTTTCAATGGAGTACACCACGACTAGTAATTCCTTCCCTGTAGTGGTGTAGTTCATCTGAGCATCATCCATGTCTTACTAGCAAAGTATATTGCATGAAGCTTTCCCTCTTTCCTTTGGCCTAGAACAACTCCCACTTCTTGATCACTAGCATCACACATCAGCTCAAAAGATAGGTTCCAATCTGGCGTTGTATGATAGGCGCAGAAATCAGAGCTTCTTTCAACCTATTAAAAGCTAGCTAGCAAGTGTTAGAAAACACAAAAGGAGCATCCTTCACAAGGAGCTCTATAAGAGGGTGAGCAATGCTAGATAAATCCTTTATAAAGCGACGGTAAAATCCTGCAGGGCCTAGAAAACCACGGATACCCTTAAGATTAGTGGGGGGGCTGCAAGTCTTTGATGACCTCAACTTTGGCCTTGTCGACTTCGATCCCCTTAGAGGAGATGACATGGCCAAGAACTACTCCCTCCGTTACCATGAAATGGCACTTTTCCCAATTTAGAGTTATATTATTATCTTGGCATCGTTCTAAGACTTTAGACAAATTGGCTAAACAAGCATCAAAGTCGGTGCCATAAACGGAAAATTCATCCATGAAAACTTCCATTATATTTTCAATGAAATCCGAGAAAATGGATGTCATGTACCTTTGGAATGTCGTGAGTGCATTACATAATCCAAACGGCACTCTTCGATATGTGAAGGTGCTATAGAGACATGTAAACATCGTTTTTTCTTGGTCTTCACGATACAATGGGATTTGGAAAAATCCGGAATAACCGTCAAGGTAACAAAAATATTTATGCTTGACGAGTCGCTCAAGCATTTGATCGATGAATGTGAGGGGTAAGTGATCTTTTTTGGTGGCTTTATTGAGTTCTCAATAATCAATGCACATGCGCCAACCAGTGACAGTCCTAGTAGATATCAATTCATTTTTATCGTTCCTCACAATGGTCATGCCCCCTTTTTTGGGCACAACCTGAACGGGGCTAACCCATCTACTATTAGAAATGGGGTAGATAATATCAGCTTCTAGCAGTTTTAGCACCTCCTTTTTTACCACTTCTTTCATGTTAGGATTTAGTCGTCTTTGAGGCTCAATGGAGGTAGCGTCTTTATCCTCGAGGTGGATTTTATGGGTGCATATGGTATCGCTAATGCTTTTAAGGTCGGCAATGCTATACCCTATCATCTTCATATGTGCTCTGAGGGTTTTGAGAAGGCTTTCCAATTGTGGCTCGGTTAGGAAGGCACTAACAATGACAGGGTATGTATAATTCTCCCCTAAGAAAGCATATTTTAAATTCGCAGAAAGGGGTTTTAGTTCTACCTAATGGGGTGTTGTACCCCCATCATCGTTTGCCTGTGAAAAGGCTGTGTCCTCAACTGCTGGTTCGGATGCTGGGAATTCTTCGTCGATAGATTCATAAGATGAGCAAGTCGATGATGTCACATCGTGGTAGTCGTCTGTGAAGTCCATCTCCATGGGATCAGGTTCCGTAGTGCACCTGTCAATAGGAATGGAGTATTCAGATGCGCACACATTATCAGGTGTAAATTCAAGAGAGCTTCACTAATCGATATGGCCTTGGAGTGGTTCGGGGTCTACGTGTTCCCCATGGTCATGATCTTCATATGTCTCAGTCTGGAGGATGTTGTCACCATAAAAGCGTAAGTGTCTCCCTCGTACTGTACATAGAGTCCGTCAGAGATGGGGATGCTGTCCAAGGACTCTGCATCCCGAAAGGTAATCGCAATGTAAACCGAGAGTACTTGAACAATTGGGTACTCCGCAGGGAATTACACCGGGCCATTGGTCCATACGTAATTTACTAAGATCTCTAGTATACTTAAGAGCAGGGGCTCGTCCAGCGATTAAATCTGACGAGTTGCTCCCCCATATGCATCAGCTTGTAGAGTCTCAATAGCACATAGATGCATCACATTTCCTTCAAAACTAATATGGATGTCATCCTCAATGGTGCCTGCATCAGAGACATTGTTTAGTATATGATTCATAACCATCTGTTGATTCTCATTACATGCCGCATAGGTTCCTGCTCCGATGAATCAGACTACATATAGTATCTCTCTCGCTGCACATTCGACCATGTCTTCATCCATGCGTGAGTCTTGAAGCCCATATGCTTGATATGGAGAGCAACTAAACCCATATAAGTCACCATCAGAATCACTGCTCCAGTGCACTTGCATCTCCATTATACCTGATTTCTTATGAAGAATATTGGCTGGAGAGAAGCATTAGTAACAAAAGAATAAAAAGAGTAAAAAGTATGGAAAGATAAGAGATGATATGATTTGATAACAAAGTCATCAATAGAAAAATAATCCAAGTAACATGGTTACCTTCCCCGGCAACGGCGCCAAAAACTTGATCGCCCATGAACTAACACATAGAACTCACCTATTAATGGAACGAACACCAAGTGCTAAATGTATCCCAAATTTGAATCACCGGCACGTTACGTAAGCGTACGTTGTCAAGTAATAGTATAAAAGATATCGATCCCACAGGTAAGGCAGAGATGTTATTGTCTTGGGTTATTTTTAAATCTCAGAATGTAGGTACCAGTCGGTTTCGAAAGATTGTTTGTTTGGATTATGAACAATTAATAAAGACTTGGGCTTTAGGACTCACCACTAGGATCGTCGGATGTCGATGCTTGGTTACAAATCTTACGTTGCATTGGTTTTATTGGGATTGTCGCATCCAAGATGTAGAATTCATGGTTCTAAGCACCATGAACATAATGTATCGCATTAATCCATGGGCGCACACGACACGTGCATTAAGAATCGACAATATTCATGCCACTCTCGTGGACGGAATGGTCTCAGCTCACGCCACTCTCGTGGGTTAAAGCTTCGATGTATTTTGGTGGCTCTCATTGACGTAATGGCAGTAGCCATCAATTAGTAATATAGTTCATCGATGGATCCCATCAAGACACGATCCGGGCATGGTCACGAGTCCCAATTAAATCCACTAACTACCTAATTAAGCATATAGGATACTCCTTTAGCCAATCGATTCCACCGACCGTGGGCACGATCTCAGTACGAGTTCTCCTACAAACTTTGCAAGATCAACCAAAATACTTCCCTTTTATTCCACCACAACCTAAAAATCCTAACTTTGCATCTCAATCCTAAAATCCATGGGCTAATCCTTTAGCCCTAGATAGACCTACTCAAGAATCATAGAAATAACAACAAGACATTCAATAGATGCAATAGAATTCATCATGGCAATGAAAAACATCAAAAATCAATAGAAAGTGTAGAGAATTATTACCAACACGTCGTAGAGCAATAGCAATCCAAAGAGAATAAGAAGACAAGATTCCTTGCACGAAATAGCAATAAAAATCCAAGCTTTGCTTCATACAAAATAGCGACGACACAAATTCTCAAAAACCTAATTAAAACTAAACGAAGAGTTTCTCTAAAGTTCCTCTCCTAAAAATAAAGCAAAAAACGTCATTAAATACATAGTGGTGATATCCCAAAAAAATCTCAGATAATCTGGGCACTTTGGCCTACAAACTAGGCTGGTCGCATCGGCTACTCGACCGAGTAGAGGAGCCTTCTCGGTCGAGCCAGCTACAGGATCCCCTTACTGCTGCTTCTACATCTGGAGGATACGGTCTACTCGGTCGAGTAGCCCCCCTACTCGGTCGAGCTACAGTAGATCCAAACTTCCTCCAAAACGATGTTATGTTTCTTTACGACTTGGGCCCCCCTACTCGGTCGAGCTATAGTAGATCCAAACTTCCTCCAAAACGCTGTTATGTTTCTTTACGACTTGGGTCGAGCAGGTGAGCTACTCAGTCGAGTTGCTTTGCTGCTCGGTCAAGCTGGGATGCCTTGGAGAGAAGCTCGAAATCTTCATCTGTTTGGTGCGACTCGGGTAGAGTTGGTTGTCTGCTCGGTCGAGTAGGTTTGAGCCGTTTCCTGTGTGATTTCAGCATGTCAGCTCAACCGAGTAGCTGATGCTACTCGGTCGAGTCACCTGGGAAACTGATCTCAACCATGCCATTTCTCATTCTCTTCTCCTCCTCTCCTCCGATCTTCTTCCATTCCTCGGCCAACTATTATTGAGCCTTCCCAATGACGTCTCGGACGTGCCAGATGTTCCATATCCCAAAATAGCTCCCATTCGCTCGAAAACTCCTGAAAATCCAAAAAGCTCTACAAAACTCGAATATGGCGTTAGAAGCACGATAATATATGAAAATATGGAGTTTAGAGGCGAATATGACATGAAATGATGCGAATAAAACATGTAAAATATGGACACATCACTCCTCGACCGACCGGAGGATGGGGAAGCATCTGTCAGACCCGTTCCTCGAACCTCAGGAACTTGTCCCGAAAGGCCCCCATGATCCTCGGGGCCAGGATGTCCTCATATGCCCCGAATGCCCCCAGAGGGATTCCGCGATCCTCGGTGCCAGTACCTCCTCATAACCACTCTCTACCTCCTCGATGAGTCGAGTAGGGTTCACCTACCGTAGGGCACCCAGCTCGGCCCCGAGCCCATTCCTCTCCCGGTGAAACGCCTCCTCCGCCTCGTGGACGGACCTCTCGACGGCAGCTTGAGTCTCCCTCAAGCTCCTCACCTCCGAGGTAAGCTTGTTGACCCGATACTATGAACGATGAGCATCCAAGTGGGCATCTTTGGTTGTCTTCTCGACCGCCTCAACCCTCAGGCATTCCTATGCCAGGGCCGCCTCGAGACTTTCCACCTGCTCCGAGCGACGTTGTGCCTCCACGACCATTGTGGCAGCCTGCATGACAGAAGGGATAAGGAAAAACCGCAACAACATCATCGTGTTGAAGGCAAGAAAGAGATCGACCTGCTGGATCTACCACACCAGGCCGTCTGTTAAACCCGTGGAGCGGACCCCCTCCAACAAAGAGCATTTTCTTGGGAGGACTGAGCTCTGTGCCAGTTGGACGGCCACTTCACGGTCGGTGAAGACCGATCCTCTGAATGGGACCTCCAGGCCAACCCCAAGCACAGACAGGGCACCCCCGTGCCAACCGGAGCCTGCTCGGTATGGAGGGCAGGAGGGGCCACCTCCACAACAAGGGGAATCACCCCAGAGACGATCGACGAGGCATGTGCCGTCGAGGGCCCACTCTCCCTTCCTCTTCTTCTCCTCTTTGGGCCTTCCAGGCTCCGAATGGGGGCATTTCTTTGACCCCCTGGCTCTTGGCCGGTGCTCGAGAGCCCTGCCCGGTGCCCTCAGGCGGCCCTTCACCACAGGTGGAACTGGGGTCAGCACCGGTCAAGTCCCCCTCTGCGAGGGATCGACAACGACCTGGGGTGGTGGCGGGGGAATGACCTCCAGCTCCAACGTCCCCACCGCGGCATCAGCCACATGGATCTCTTCTTCCACCGTGCACCAAGGCGCGTGGCCAGAAGGATTTCCATGCCCGCTAGGGGCTCCCTGATGAATGAGCTCACGCATGTCACGGCTGAACTCTCGACCTACCATCTCTGCAGAAGGAATGAAGATCAGGGTAAGTACAGGAGAAGGGCAGAAGGAAAAAAGCACCTACCAGGGGACCACATAACATTCTTGAGGCGAAGGTCGTCCAGCAAGGGCCAGACCGACCTCTCCACCAGCGGCAATCACGACAAAAGCCTGATAATAGGCTCATATTTTACACCTTTTCTACATATGTGCATGCCATTTTGATTGCTCATATCGTGATTTTCACGATTATTTGACGATATTTCGATACTTTTCACTATTTCTTATTTTTCATCTGATATCAAGAGATATGCAGCAATCGGGTGCAATTTGGAGCCTAGAGGACTTACACGCATGCCAGAGCGTCACTCATGATCATATCGGAGAGGTAACGGTTCTGGAGGATGAGTGGAAGAAGAAGCATGTCGAAGGAATCGACGAGGAAGCGAGGAGAAGAAATGAGCTCTAAAACAGGCCACTCGACCGAGCAAGGCAGCTCACTCGACCGAGTGCATTAGCCTACTCGGTCAGGCAAAACTGACACGACAACAATCTGCTAGCCTGAGTACCACAATGTACTCGGCCGAGTGGTGAATTCCACTCGGCCGAGTGACGTGCGCTTATATTTCATATATTCACGCACGTTTTCTTTTGTGTTTCTCCGTGTTTTCCGCCGTCTCTTGTTCGTTTTCATATATTTTTCCCGTTTTCTTTCACTTTTCTTTGTTTATCCATGATTGCAGGAGTTCGACCATGTAGGGGACGTTTTACGATGATATCCCAAGTCCCCGGAGCAACGGGAGAAGTCACGCGTGATCCAGGGGGTCAAACGTCGAAGAATTCATCTTTCAGCCCCTCACCCGGTCGGTTGATCATCTTCAACCGATCGGGTGATGCACGCGTGCACCACCCGGTCTCTACCGCAGCTCACAAAGAAGTCACCCGACCGGTTCACAGACCGGTTCTGCGGGCGGCTATTCTCTGTTTTTTCGAGCAGAATTCCAACCGATCGGGTGACTCTCACCCGATCGGTTCATCTGTAACTGAGAAAAAGAAGCTGAAGACACGGGCGTCGAACCGATCGGTTCACCCGACTGCTCCAAGATCCAACCGGTCGCTCAAGAACTCACCCGATCGGTTCATGAGATCGGGTGAAAACTCGCCGTTTTCTGTAGTTTATCTGTAACGGATCAACCGATCGGTTGACTTGTCACCCGATCGGTTGATCCGAAAATCTATATATAGGACCCCTAGGGTTCCAGAAACGGGAGAGTTGTATTTTTTACTGTTTTATTTCCTTGTGACGGCTGTAATTGTTACTCTTAAGTAAGTTTTCAGATCTTTCTAATTTTTTAGTATTGTCTTTATTACTCCTTTACTTCCGCATTGTAATTGTTTGATTATGATTCTAACGGTTAAATTTCATTTAGATTGCTTTTTCATGAATTTTTGTGAGTAGTTCCCAAATCTGGGATTTTGGTGGAAACCCCTTTGGGGGCTCTTCCCGATGCGTCCATAGGGTTAGGAAATCGATAGGGAGTAGGAATCTAACGGTTACGCAGGGCGTTTCATTGTCATCGGCGGGAAAAAGACCGCCTTTGACCGTCGGGCCAAGGGGGAATAAACTTGGCGGTTGACTCCCTAGCCAAAGCTCACGCCTTTAGCGTATACGACGAATCCTTGCACGCGGGAGCGGCAGGATGAGACGTTGGGAGATATCGTTGCGGACTTAGTGCTCCCGGGATCGATCAGTGTTTGTGGACACGGGAGTGCCCACTGATCGAATCCGGGAAGTCCGGTGTATCATTATGGGCACCGACCGGAATATCGGGCCCATGGGACGCCGGTACCACTTTCAGAGGCAACGTCTCACCATTAGACCCTAATCCCGATCGCTATCCATACCCGTAGGCCCTAGCGGCAAGAGTCTCTCGTCGGGTTGGAAACCAAAGTCCCGGGTTTACTTTCTTTTTGTTCATACGCTTTTATTTCCTTTCGTGACAACCATCTACCGATTCGGGCTAGCTCGCCCCTCGGGGTGATTTAGGTCCTACCTGACCCAAGCACAACCTCGCCTCCCTGAGTTCGATATTCCCGCACCACTTCACTAACCGTGAAACTTGCGGTAGACGACACCGTGCAGCCGCGACTCTCGCGGGCGCCGGTCAAGTTTATGGCGCCGTTACCGGGGAGGCAACGTGCTTGATATTTTAGGATCTTGAGAACCCTCGTGCCTAGCTCATATCCCTACCTCGCGATAATTTTCACATTCTCCCTTTTTCTTTTTCTTTTTTTCTTATTTTTATTTCTTATTTTATCTGTCTCCTTCCCACTTGTCGCTTCACGGGTGTTTGTTGTTTTTCATGCGCAGGAGTTCAAGGAGTCTTGACGACTTGATCCCCCTCGATCCAGAGATTAACGCCACCCTTAGGCACTTGGCCGCCGAGAAGCGGAGAAGGGAAGATCCCGAATCCATGGAGGAGAACACCCCACCTCAAAAGTCACTGCTGGAATACTCGATGCCATCTATCGAGTCCACTTCCGCCATCCGTCCTCCAGCTATCACGGCCCAAAGCTTTGAGCTGAAGCCGTCATTGGTGACGTGGATCCAGCAGGATCAGTTTGCGGGTGCACCCATGGAGAGCCCGATCGAGCACCTGGACTCCTTCTTGGAGAAGTGTGACACCTTTCGGATTAATGGTGTCACGACAGAGGCTATCCATTTGAAGCTGTTCTCCTTCTCTTTACGAGACAAAGCCAAGCAATGGCTAAGGGGGAAGGACCCCAACACTTTCAACACCTGGGAGAAGATCTCCAACGCTTTTCTGACAAAGTTCTTTCCTCCGGGGAAGACCATGAAGTTGAGGAGTGAGATCTCCTCCTTCTCCCAAGCCAGCCACGAGTCCTTGCATGAAGCTTGGACGAGATATAAAGAGATGCAAAGAAGATGCCCTCACCATGAGCTTCCGAAGTGGCAGATTATCAATCTGTTCTACAATGGGTTGAGGGATGACCTGAAATCTTCTATGGATGCCGCGGCTGGGGGTTCCTTCATGTCTAGAAGCGAGGAAGATGCCGGACATATTCTAGAAAACATGGCATCGAACAATGAGCGGTGGTGTGACGAGAGAGCCACACCAAGATCTGGGGGTGTACACAGAGTCGAGGACGTCGACAAACTTTCGAGCAAGTTTGACTTGCTTTCGACCCAGATCTCCGCACTAATGGTTGGAGCCGGTGGGGCCGATACACAGCAGGTTTCAGCAGTAGAGTCCGGATTCTTCAGGGAATTCGACGGTGGTGACATCTCACCACCGTTGGATCAGGCGAGCGCACTATTTTACAACCCTACGGGAAATGCGCCGTACCCGCCAAGGACAAATTCCAACCCGGCCTACTCTCCAAACAACCGGAACCACCCGAACTTCAGTTACCATCCACCATTTCAGCCCTCGCCGCCTCAGCAGCCGCAGCAACAAGCATATCAGCCGGCTAGGCCACAACAGATTCAGTTTCAACAACAACAATATCAGCAGCAACCATCTCAGCAACAATCTTACGCCCCCAGGAATCAGCAGCCGTTCCAGCAGCAGCAGCAGTATGGCCAACAGAGGGCCGTCTCTCCGGTTGAGTCTCTCTTGACTCAATATATTACCAACCAGGAGAGGATCAACCAGAAGCTGGAAATGGGTCAGCGGACCCTCACGGACCAAGTAACCCAGCTGGGGTTACAAGTGGCGAACCTTGCAAGGTCACAAAACCAATTACCGCCACAACCGGAGGTGAACCCGAGGAGAGCAACCCAGACATCGGCACTCGTGCACGACCACGCAAATGTGTCCGCTATCGTTCTGAGAAGCGGGACACAAATTCCTACTAGAGTACCCCCTATCAACCAGGAAGCACCGTCGGTCATTGAGAAACCGATCGAAAAATCAAACGACGCCGGTGCTTCTTCATCAAATCCTGTGACTCCGGAGGGAGTCTCTGAAGAAGAGAAGGAAAAGAAGGAGGAAGAAAGCGCGAGAGCGTATAAACCCGTTGTGCCATTTCCACAACGGTTGGCTCAGGCAAAGATTGATGAGAAATATGGCAAGTTCTTCGCCATGGTCAAGGACCTGAGCCTGCAAATCCCCTTCCTGGAAGCAATCGAGACAATCCCCTCCTATGCAAAATTTTTGAAAGATTTGGTGACAAGGGGGTCTAGAAAAGAGAAAGTAGTGCTGACGGCGGAGTGTAGCGCTCTTATCCAGAGGGCAAATCCACCGAAACTTAAAGACCCGGGGAGCTTTTCCATTCCTTGCACGATCGGGGCAGTGAAGATTCATCGTGCACTCGTCGATCTCGGAGCGAGTGTTAGTTTGATGCCCTTGTCGATGTACAGAAGGATAGGGATGGGTGATTTGGAACCCACCGGGATGTCCCTACAACTAGCTGACCGGTCGGTGAAATATCCGGTAGGAGTTGTGGATGACTTGCCCGTGAATGTGAGAGGGGTGCATGTGCCCGTGGACTTTGTAGTCATGGACATGCCCGAAGATGCACATACCCCCATTATCCTGGGACGGCCTTTCATGGCCACTGCTGGAGTCCTAATAGATGTGAAGAACGGAAAACTCTCTTTGAACGTCAGCGGAGAGAAAGTTGAGTTTGACCTGGGATTATCTATGAAGCACCCCGACCCACCTGATGACCCTGGATGCAATTTGCTTGAGATAGAAGAAGAAAAAGCTGTAGAGGAGAACTCCTGGGAGATTCTCCTGAGAAACCCCCCCCCCCCCCCCCGATGACATGGGGGATTTAGAAGATGAAGAAGGCCACAAAGACAAAGAAGCTGCTGGAAAACCAAGTGCAGCGAGAACGACCCCTCCCGGGTTCCCCAAGGCTCCTCCTGTGAGGAGAACGGGGAAAGAGCACACGGACCTCACTAAAGACGAGGTCCGGATCCTGAAAAAGATGGCGGGAAGCGCCAACACCAAGGAAAAGCCCCCGGACCCCAAGAACAAAGGGGGGGTAGTCGAGCAAGTATTTTTCCAGTCGCTTACTACTCCAAGCGCCTTCAGCTCCAGCGAGGAAGAGATGCCGAAATTTGGGCATCACCCGTATAAGCCACCATGAGCATCTCTTGCGGGCGTCGAGCCAACGACGTTAAACAAGTGCGCTTCATGGGAGGCAACCCATGTTCTAAACTTTTTCTCAAATTTTTAGCGTTATTTTTTACTTTATTTTATCTATTTTTATAAATAAAATCGACCGCGAGAACATCCGTTCAGGGACTTAATCAATTCTCTTGGTTTTTGCAGGAAACAAGCCTCAACCGATCGGGTGACAATTCACCCGATCGGTTGGGATGTATCAGATACATGCCGAGATCTGCCCCCATATGACCCGATCGGTTGAGTAATGAAGAGACCGGGTGGCAGACCGGGTGAGCTGGGGAGAACTCTCGGAAAATTTTGGGGAATATCAACCGATCGGTTGAGTTTGAGCGCGATCGGTTGAACTGACCGGGTGAGCTGCCCTAAGTTCTCGGGAAATTGAGTGGAGCGGCCAACCGATCGGTTGAAAAGTCAACCGATCGGTTCGCCTGTAGCATTTCTTCGGCAAAATTTTCGACCTAACAGTCAACCGATCGGTTGAGAAGTCACCCGATCGGTTCGACTTAAAACCCTATATAACCCCCCCGACACCCGTTCGTTTTCTCCCTCGCCCGATCGCCCAAACCTCTGTCGTTTCGTCTCCCGTCGTGCGGCTTCCTGCTTTCTTCCCCAAGATCAACTTCGATCTTCTTCCCCAACCATTTCCCTACCCATCCACCATCATTTCTCTCCATTCCCCCGCCATCTCCCTCCACACAAACCCTAGATTTCACCTACCCCCCCCCCCCCCCCCCCGCTTCGGAACTTGTCGAAGAGATCGCTGCGGCTTCACATCGTGCTCCAATCGAGCATCATCGGGGCATCCACGAGCAACTATCTTCATCTCATTTTGGGTAACCTCGCTCCTTTGCTTAATTTTAATCTTTTCCCAAATATTATGTCTGCTTGTTGGTCGTATTTTGTGTTTGTGTTGAATTCGTTGTACTCTCACACACCCACACGCACAAACAATGCCTACACAATGCCTCCCCGCCGTATTAAACCCACCGACGCTAGCTCTTCGAACCCTAGGCCCACCCGTCGTACCCGTCGCACACAACCTACCACCTCCAACCCATCCACCACACCACGCACCACTTCCCCACCTCCTGATTACGATCCCGAATATGGGATGCAATTCCAATCCGATGACCATGCCGATCGTTTCATGGCCATGATCCTCCTTGCTGGGCAGGGTGGTCAGATAACCCAGGACTCCGTCGACCGAGACCTCCCCATTCTTCAAGGCTTCGTTCGCCACATCCGTGAAGACCCACCCGGCGTCACCGAGCTCCACATTCCACCCCCCACGACCCCTGGTCCACAGCGCAGGCCCCCGTCACCACCCCCAGAGGGTGGTGCCCCTGCTTGATTTTTCTCTCCCGCTTTTGCCCCCCCCCCCCCACTTCTGTGCCCATCTGTCTTTTCGGGGCCCTGCTTTGTCTCTGTCGGAGGGAGGGGACTATTTGCGTGATTGTTTTCTTGATTCACCCTTTTTTGTTTTTGACTCCCCCTTGCACATCTCTGCATTCCCTTGATCACATCTTTTCGCTAGCACTTTCTGGTCTAGCTTGGGGGAAGTCTATTTTGGTGTGATGTCGTGTTTTGTTTGTTTTTCTCATTTTTTATGTGTGTGCTTGTTTTTAATTTTTTGAGTGTCGTGTCGTGTGATTTTATTTTTATTTTTATTTTTTCGTATTGTTTAATTTTGACTTTCATTTTTCTTTCTTTTTCAGTTTTATCTATGTGTTTTCCTCGTTTTCATTTCTTTTTTGTGTCAGTGCGTATTCCCCCCCCCATTTTCATTGCCCTCCCGTACTCACTCATATTGCATTGAGGGCAATGCAAACTTCAGCTTGGGGGAGTCGCACTGTGTGCGTCATTTGTGTTGTTTTTCGTATTTTTTGTGTCGTTTTCATCGTGTTTTTATTTTTTCTTCTTTTTCCTTCTTTCTTTAGCTCTTTCTCCTAGAAATGAATCCTATGATGAATCGCCACAAAATCACACACACCTAGCATTGCATCGCTGATCACACTCACTAACCCTAGGATTTCGAGTCCTCTTGCATTTCACGCATCGCAGGTCCACTTAGCTTTTTGTGAGTCGTGTGTCATGACTAGCATTCGGTGTGCTTCTGCTTTGTGATTTTACTTTATATACCTGTCCAGGAATGACCCCTAGATTGTCATGCTCCGATTTGAATATGCGGTATATGTTTCCACTGTTTGCATGCTATATATTTATATTGTATACTTCAATTCACATGCGTCGGGATTCCACAACTAAGGACTAGGATAGCCCATTTAGCCTACGCTCTATTTAGCGAGAATAGTTTCCTTTGACCAAGTGTTTAGATTTCGACTTCTTTTTTGTTTTACTTGGTGCAAATCCCCTCGTCGTGTACCGTTCTCCCACTTGGGAGAGTACACATGTATATACCCCAATATCCAAAAAATCCAAAAAAAAAGGGAAAAGAAAAGAAAAACCCAAAAAGAAAAGAAAAGAAAAATCTTGTATAGCCCAAAATCCAAAAAAAATACAAATACCCAAAACCCAAAAAAAATTCCGTGTGAATATTTTTTCATACTTGCCAAGAATAAAGGGAAGGCGAGAATTTGCACCGAGTGTTCTTCTCCACATCATCTCAACCCCCGTCGTTATCGAAAACACTTGGCTTAGGAACTTTTTAGCTAGTATCTAGGCTATAGTGGCGTGATTTCCTTAACCCTAGTTGTGGAGTCCCCGATGCATGATACGCTTCTATTCTAACTCTTCTCATGCATGCTTGAACTTATATTCGCCGCTTATTTCAATTCGGATCGATATTTTGGGTCATATCTTGGATTTGTGTATATCGAGCATCACTGCACATCGTAGAAAGCATCACTGTTTGCTAGCACACGACGACGCTCACTTGCGCTTCACTGCGTGGACCCACGACACTTATTTGGACTCGTTTTTCTAGGTTTAGTGGTGTGAGTTGGCGTTTGCTTGCTTTGTGTGGCGTTTCTGATTTTGGTGGCTCTGATGGACGATCTAGGGTTTAGAGTTTTCTTTTTCTTCCTTCCGAGCTCCTACTCTCACTCGTCTTCCTCGAGGACGAGGAAGAGTTCAGCTTGGGGGATTTTGACGTGCGCTTATATTTCATATATTCACGCACGTTTTCTTTTGTGTTTCTCCGTGTTTTCCGCCGTCTCTTATTCGTTTTCGTATATTTTCCCGTTCTCTTTCACTTTTCTTTGTTTATCCATGATTGCAGCAGTTCGACCACGTAGGGGACGTTTTACGATGATATCCCAAGTCCCCGGAGCAACGGGAGAAGTCATGCGTGATCCAGGGGGTCAAACATCGAAGAATTCATCTTTCAGCCCCTCACCCGGTCGGTTGATCATCTTCAACCGATCGGGTGATGCACGCGTGCACCACCCGGTCTCTACCGCAGCTCACAAAGAAGTCACCCGACCGGTTCACAGACCGGTTCTGCGGGCGGCTATTCTCTGTTTTTTCGAGCAGAATTCCAACCGATCGGGTGACTCTCACCCGATCGGTTCATCTGTAGCTGAGAAAAAGAAGCTGAAGACACGGGCGTCGAACCGACCGGTTCACCCGACTGCTCCAAGATCCAACTGGTCGCTCAAGAACTCACCCGATCGGTTCATGAGATCGGGTGAAAACTCGCCGTTTTCTGTAGTTTATCTGTAACGGATCAACCGATCGGTTGACTTGTCACCCGATCGGTTGATCCGAAAATCTATATATAGGACCCCTAGGGTTCCAGAAACGGGAGAGTTGTATTTTTTTACTGTTTTATTTCCTTGTGACGGCTGTAATTGTTACTCTTAAGTAAGTTTTCAGATCTTTCTAATTTTTTAGTATTGTCTTTATTACTCCTTTACTTCCGCATTGCAATTGTCTGATTATGATTCTAACGGTTAAATTTCATTTAGATTGCCTTTTCATGAATTTTTGTTAGTAGTTCCCAAATCTGGGATTTTGGTGGAAACCCCTTCGGGGGCTCTTCCCGATGCGTCCATAGGGTTAGGAAATCGATAGGGAGTAGGAATCTAACGGTTACGCGGGGCGTTTCATTGTCATCGGCGGGAAAAAGACCGCCTTTGACCGTCGGGCCAAGGGGGAATAAACTTGGCGGTTGACTCCCTAGCCAAAGCTCACGCCTTTAGCGTATACGCCGAATCCTTGCACGCGGGAGCGGCAGGATGAGACGTTGGGAGATATCGTTGCAGACTTAGTGCTCCCGGGATCGATCAGTGTTTGTGGACACGGGAGTGCCCACTGATCGAATCCGGGAAGTCCGGTGTATCATCCTGGGCACCGACCGGAATATCGGGCCCATGGGACGCCGGTACCACTTTCAGAGGCAACGTCTCACCATTAGACCCTAATCCCGATCGCTATCCATACCCGTAGGCCGTAGCGGTGAGAGTCTCTCGTCGGGTTGGAAACCAAAGTCCCGGGTTTACTTTCTTTTTGTTCATACGCTTTTATTTCCTTTCGTGACAACCATCTACCGATTCGGGCTAGCTCGCCCCTCGGGGTGATTTAGGTCCTACCTGACCCAAGCACAACCTCGCCTCCCTGAGTTCGATATTCCCGTACCACTTCACTAACCGTGAAACTTGCGGTAGACGACACCGCGCCGCCGTGACTCTCGCGGGCGCCGGTCACCGAGCAAGAACTCTACTCGCTCGAGTGGATGCCAAGATTTTGAAGAGAGCCAGGCAGACTTCTCTGTTTTTTGGGATGATCTGCAGACTGTTATACTCGACTGAGTAGAATTATCACTCGGCCGAGTAAGATTTTCACTCAGCCGAGTGGCGCAGACACCCATTTGGGAAAACTAAGGTTTTTGGCGACGCAAGGACAGTTTGGTCTATGTTTTTTGGTTCTTTTGTGCATGTATTTAAGCCCAGTTTTGTCTCTGCCCTAGGGGAGACCAGATAGACTACTTAGAAATATTTTTCCTTTGTTTTTAAACAGAGTTTTAGCTTTTGTATTAAGCGAGAGTTTGAAGATTGGATCTTAATTTTCTATTGAAAGCTTCTTTGGCAACATTGGTTTGTCTTAATCTCTTGCAATTTTTGATTTTAATGCTATATCTCTTGTTGAATCTTAATTGCATGATAAATTCTATTGTTGATCTTGTCTTTCTATCGATTTCTAATATGAATTTTGAGTAGTTCCTTTGCTCTAGGGCAAAGGGATGAACCCTATGGATCTAAGTTTGAATTGTGAGATCTATTGAATTGACATGCTATTAGGCTTGTTAGAAAGGTTAGATCTTG
>JAULAV010007020.1:0-35383 GCA_030789695.1 Scilla litardierei | reverse complement strand
TGAGTCAAAGAATTGACTTACAGACAGGCGACTGTTGCAGCATAGACAGTCGACTGATCTAATAGACAGTCGACTGTATATACAGCATAAGTCGACTGGCCGTAGAAATCGGATCACACAGAGTTTGGGCAAGGAGAGACAGGCGACTGATGAACCATTCACAGTCGACTGTCGCTAAGACAGGCACCTGATAAACGTTCAACAGTAGCCTGTGCGAGATAATTAGAGAGGACTCAAAGACTGTATTGAAATAGTCTGTGCATAACAGGCGACTGTAGAACAAAACACAGTCGACTGTTTTTGAGACAGGCGACTGTAAACTATTAAGCAGTCGGCTGTTATGAACAATCCCAGCACAAACAAAAGAGAATTGAATTGAGATCAAAGGACAAAGGTCTAGAGATGTCCTATGACCGAAAGTAGATGTGTGTGAGTGCTCCATCAAAGTTCTACTTCTAAGCTACATACTAGAAGAGATAAAAGAAAAAATTACATTGACGAATAATCTCTTCTTTCCATCGTATGAGCTTGAAGTCTTTATGGAGCTTCAATCATCAATCTACGATCATCCAATTCATATCATTTGCCTTCAATCATGTTTGTGAGTCATCCATTGCTAGTTGATCTTCATAGTAAGCTTAGGCAATGGATTAACTGCAAAATAGGGGATTAGTCACAAGTATTTATGTTTGCTCATCATTAACACCAAGTAGGGAGAAGTCCAATACTCAACATTCTCCCCCTTTTTGATGATGACAAACAAACATAAACAAAAAGATAAATAGTTGTGTAATGAAAACTTACTCCCCCTACATAAATGCCAATCAAGTTAGTCAACAAATATTAGAGCATCTATATAGCAATTGAAGCAAATGAGTGAGATATGAATGAATTTAATTCAAGAAATCTAGGAAATAAAAATACATATTCATTGTAATCTTACTCCCCCTGAATCTAAGGCATCGAAAATCTTAGATTCAAGCGTTAGAACATACTTAGCACATCCATTATGAATCTTGTATGTTTATTTCTCTCCCCCTATGGCATTATCCAAAAAGGTGGGAGCAAATAACAACAACAATAATAGTGCTAAAATACGAACTAACAACAATCAAGGACTATAAAGATAAATCGAATTAAAAACTCATAAAGTCTCATCATATACACATGTGAGTAATGAAATTGAAATCCAATATCAACATTTTAGATATTCGAAAAGAAAATAATTTTCACATATTCATCACATCAAGGAAAGAGCATGATTATCCAATATCAAATTCTTGTATTGTCTCAAAAGCACATCAAGAAGAGTGAAGCATACATAGAGACAATATATCATACATCACACAGAAGTTAATCAATATAGCATAGTGTGACACAAAAGAGGGATGCAACATCATATATATATAACATAAAGCAGCTGAGTACATCATCGGATGGTCATCAGCATGGCCATCCCAAAAAGATACATCATGAGCAACAAAAAAATAGCTACATCATGACGACATCAAAGAGTATAGCATCATACATATATAAAAAGTGTCGCATACAGCATCATCCATCATACAACGACAAAGCATATATCAGAATCACTTAACCTAAGCAAAAGCAAACCCCACAAAATAAAACAAGGTCTTCAGGTGAGTGAACAGAACCGCATCAGCAGCAGCCTCAGTCGATCTGAATTACTGAGGGGTCCGACGGACGGCCGGAAGATCGAAACAAAAGCCGAGCAGAGCGACGAGTAGGAAAAGCTGGAGACTTCCTCTTGGAAGACGAAACACGAACATCAGATGAACTAACAGGAACATGAGGTGGAGTCTGGACAACTGAGGTCGGAGACACATGGGGTTTTGGCGTGAAGCCAGGAGGAGGAGAAACACAAGCAGAAGTGTTCTCAGAGGTAGCAAACAGGTCACGAAGCTCGGGAGGAACAGGACAAGCAAGATGCTTACACGAGATAAGCTGAAGTTTAAGCAAAAGCGAAACTTCTCATCAAGGGAAACAGACATCATTTCAAGAGCACAGATACGAGCGTCCAACTGACGAAGTAGAAACTCCGTGGACCGAGAAGGATGCTCAGCAGCCCGAGATGAGTGTTCAGCAGCATGAGCAGATGGGATAGGGTCACCGACAGAGATACGAAGAGGCTCTCCCGAAGATTGAGGCGAAGAGGGACCCGGATCAGGTTTAGGTGAAGGAACAGGCTCATTGAGGAAGTCGAGTGAGACATTAGGGAAGAAATGATTGAAAAGAGCCATGGCCGAGCACAGAGCTAGGGCAAGAAACAGAACGATCAGATCAAACCCTAAGAAGTCACGAGATAGACGGAAGCGACCTAACCTCGTTGAGAGACAGAATAAAAGGCAACGACTCCTCGAGATTGATGCACGAAAGAGCATCAATCGAGCGGGAAGAACGCACAGTCGAAACGGAGGAGAGAGAATCGACGAGGGGAAATGATCGCATCGATTGAATATAAATTAAGGAGAATTAATCTGAGCCGTTGGATCAACGAATAGACGGCTCGGATCAAATCAAATGAACCGACACAGCAGGAGACAGTCGACTGGAGAACAAAAGTCAGTCGACTGTATGTAGTGATAGAATTAAATATCAGAAAGATGGGCAGTCGACTGGCAAGTATAATGCAGTCGCCTGTCCGCTGGACAGTCGACTGGCATATACACAACAGTCGGCTGGCCGAGAATTAATACAGATCACAAGAATAACAGAGAATATTAAAAAAATTCGACAGAGAGTACAGTCGCCTGATGACTAAATTGCAGTCGCCTGTTAAATTAACAGTCGACTGTAAAACAGTCAACAGTCGGCTATGCGAAAGATTTCAATTTTCATATGGAGGATATAGAGTAGGGCAGTCGACTGTCAAAAGAAACACAGCCGTCTGTCCTGGTCCAAAAATGTACAGTGAGATAGAATTCCAGAGAATAAGAACACTCACCCTAGGACCTATACTCTAATCACAAAAACATCTTAAAATCATTATGAAAACAATAAATCTATTGAAACACAAATTATTCCAATCAACTTCGAAAACTCATGAAATCAAATAAGTCACAATTGCCTTTCTTAATCTCATAAAACAATAAAGCACATGAAGAAAGACAATCACAAATATATGAGCTCAATACGGAGTTATAGCATGAAAATTGAGCTTCTAGATTTCAGATTCACCCATAATTCCCAATTCTCCACGCAACCTCACAAATGAATCTTCTTTAAGAGGTTTAGTGAAGATATCGGCAATTTGTTTTTGGGTTTCAATGTACTCTAAGATGATGTCCTTCTTAGCTACATGATCATTTATAAAATTATGTCTCACGTCTATGTGTTTAGTACGGGAGTGGTGTACCGGATTCTTGGAAAGACAAATAGCACTTTGATTATCAACCATGATAGGGCAAGTATCACAATTGACACCATAGTCACTAAGAGTGTGTCTCATCCAAAGAACTTGTGCACATGCAAGACCCGCGGCAATATATTCCGCTTCAGTTGTGGACAATGACATCGAATTTTGTTTCTTAGAGAACCAAGAAACTAAGGAATTGTAATGCCCTACCAGCTACTGCACAAGTACTAGAGGGGGGGTGAATAGTACTTTAAAATAATAAGGAGTATAATTCCAAATTAAATTGCAATCAACTACCAAATCAATTTGCGGAAGCTTAAATTGAACGACGACAACGAAATTGACAATGCTAACAAACGATGTTAATGGGTTCGGATCCACCCAAGTCTCCCCGACTTGTTCCCGGTGATCCTACGTCCCAACCACCCGGATCCCCTCCGGATACTTGAGTTAGAAACCCTAACTCAAGATTTCCACTATGAATATCTTGTGAAAAACTTTCACAAGATCAAATCATACATGCAATAGCAAACGTGAATCCCACAACCCGGGATCACAACCTTCTCTCACAACCGAGAGAACCAACAAGCAATATAAAAGAGTTTATATGAAATAAACAAGCTTACCACAAAATCCTATACCTTGAGTTTTTCTTACCCAATAGGTGGAATGAAGGATTTGAGGAAGATGAAGTTACCAAACCCTAGCACCAAGGAAATGAGCAGCAATGGGTGCCTAGGGAAGATTTGGAAACTTGAATCAAGCAATAGCTTGAAGAGCTCACCAAGAACAAGCTTCTCTCTAGATCTAGAAATGAGAGAGAATGGGTTTCTTGTGAGGAAGAGAGCTTTAGATTTGAGGGAGAATAGCTATCACTTTAGAACTCAATGAATCTCTTAATGGCAGCTCTATTGAAGATAGAAATGACCTAGGTTCGTATTTATAGGGTCCCATAAAAACAAGATAGGTCAATCTCCAACGGAAAGAAATCTGTGAGACTTAGTCGGTCAAAGAACACTCACTGACCGACTAGTTCATCAACTAGTCGGTCAGCCAAACAACGTGGACCGACTAAGAGTAGATCTGAGAAGAAAGAGAATTTCAGACCTAGACATCTAGTCGGTCCAAGAACACTTTCTGACCGACTAGTTTCACAACTAGTCGGTCATCCAATGAACGTAGACCGACTAAGAGGCAAAACAACTTAGTCTGAAGGCAAGTTGACTTAGTCGGTCTAAGAACAAAAATTGACCGACTAGATTGACAATTAGTCGGTCATCAAACGTTCTTAGACCGACTAACGGTAAACAGTAGCTTAGGAGAAATTTAGAGTGAACAGTAAGTCACAACTAGTCGGTCAAAGAAGCATCACTGACCGACTAGTTCACAAACTAGTCGGTCGGTGATTCAACGTAGACCGACTAACTGTAAACAGTAAAGTCCAAGAAATTAAGGAATCAAACTAGTCGGTCCAAGAACAGTTGCCGACCGACTAGATCACCATCTAGTCGGTCAGTACTTGTTCTTGTACCAACTAACATGCACAACAAAGTCCGAATCGAAGCGCGACGCTTCGAGGAAGTTAGAATGAACTTGTGCAAGAATCCTAGAGCTACGAAATGAGCGTAATGAAGATAGAAACGTAAGATATACTCAAGGCTTAACATTCTATCAATTGAAACTAAAAGACTATAAATAAAACCTTAATAAACGATCTTTGAGAGCTTCGATTGAATCTTCATAACTTCCAAAGCGCTGCAGGAGCTTCAACGAAGCTTTAGGCTTGAATACGAGCTTTTGGAAGTGTTGAGATGTCGCTTTGAATATTCTCGTGAAATTGGCGACGATCTCCAATACTGCGCTCACAAAATGTTAGTTCATGAATTATTTATGTTTGCTCATCATCAAAACCAAATCCGGGGAGTCCAATATTCAACATTCTCCCCCTTTTTGGTGATGACAAACCAACATAAATAATAATCGAAAATAATAATTCAAATGTAAAATACTTACTCCCCCTGCATTGATGACACGTTAATTCCCAAATGAATATATATGAATTGCATCAATCAGACGAGTAAGATATATAATGAGAATTGATTTTTGAAATATCGGATTTTGAAAATCCTTATATGTATCGTAACTCCCCCTGAATCTAACATATCAAACTAGATTCTTGGAATGGAGTTAAATTTTTCATTTGCACTATTTATTATCATTATCTCTCCCCCTTTGGCATTATCCCAAAAATGAGGGGCATACAACGACAACAATTAGGAAATGTAAAATCCAACATCGGGAGTCGTAGACAATGACGATGGAGCTAATTGACACCAAAAGAAAAACGATTAAATCAATTCAAAGTGTGCCAATTGTCCATTATCACAAAGTGAAAAACAAAATCATCAAAAATACCAAATAATTATTAATTAAATGAATAAAGAAACATACTCTTCAATATTCAATATACTTGGTTAATTTTGTGCATGGAAAACAATTCTATACAATTATAGAATTTAAATCTATTTAACCAAGTTTTTATGCGTCGAGCGACGAAATCCCATTTCAAATACATTCAACGAATATTAAAATTTGCACGACGAATAAAAGACAAAGTGAATGACGATGAACATATATATATGCAGAGACAACATGAGTATATCCAAAAAGATATCACATCGAATATATGAGATACATCATATCAAGCGCTACATATCATCAAAAAGAAATACATCAACATCATCGATACAATATACTCATCAAAATGAAATACACCATCATCATCATCATTCTCATCAAGATAAATACAGCAGCAGCGACGACATCCAAAATACATCAAAACATAATAACCCTCATACCCTATCCTAACCCATAATACTCTCGCTAAGATATATCATCCAAGGCGTATATGGAGAGTCCTCGGAACAACGATCACGAGGAGGAGGCAGGATCTGCAGCGTCCGTGGGTCCAGTCGACGGAGTGGACTCAGGCTCTGCAGGGAGAAGAGGCGTCTCAACAGATGGAATCGTCGGGGCAGGAGTCGAGATCTCAGGAACAGGCTCTACAGCAGCAAGGGTCTCGACAACAGAAGTGTCAACTGGAATAGCAGCAGGCTCAGCAACAGGGTCAACAGCAGGCTCTGAAGACTGAAGTGCTGGAGCAGAAGGCTCTGGAGCACCGGAAGAGGTGCCAACTCCAGGAGCAGAAGAGGAAACACCAGCAGCAGCAGCAGTGGCCTCATCGCCACGGGCAAAAGAAGTGACAAGCTCGTCAAGCTCCTCATCGACCATCTCCTCGGCCTCAGACACCGAAGGAGGAAGCTCAATCCCCATCATACGAGCCATACGACATACGACCTCCTCAGTACGAGCCAAACGGGAGTCGTGCTGACGAAGAAGACGTACGACATCGTCCAAAGTAGCAGGGGAAGAGGAGGCTGCAGCGGCTGACGGAGTAGACTGAGAAGCAGATGCGGTAGACCTCTGCACGTGACGAAGTGCCGCTAAAGATTTCTTCACGGCCGTCGCGTTCAGAGGCGTACCCAAAGGACGCTCATCGTCAGGAGGGAGAGGAACGCGAAAATGACGGAATACGAGTGTCAACAAGCAGGGGTATGGAATGTGCGCAGACTTATTGGTCTTGCGTATACACTCGAAAGAATCCATCTTATCGAGTATCACGCGAGCCCAATTTATCTCGCACCCCAAGAAAAGAGCGTATATGAGTTTCAAGAACGGCTGAGATGGGAGAGAAGAGGATCCATATTTCGGGAGGAGGCATGACTTCAAGATCAGGTTAAGAACCCACGCATTCGGCTTAAAGGATTTCGAAGGAACACCAATGAATGCGGAGGGGATAACCTGGAAAATCTCAGAAAGAATAGTCTGATCCAAGGAAGAAATGTCGTCTACGGAAATGTCTGAGGGGAGGAGACCACACGACGCACAACCAAGGATCTCCCCCAAGATTTCTGCCGTGAGAACTATAGGAGTTCCCAAGACAGTCGTCTCAATGGAGTGGCTGGCGTCGTACTGGCCTCGAATACGGTTAGCATAGAACAATTTCACGAGGCGAGGGTACGGTTTGGGATTGGCCTTGGGGTCGTATCGGAGATAATCTAGAAGGCCACTATAAGATAGAAGATCAGCAAGGCCGAGGAAATCAGAGAACTATGTCTACACCGCCAACTGGCATAGGAGCTTTACCCTTGGCCTTACGGGTCTTCGGAGGTGGGGTAGGATCCCTAGTATGCTCATCCTCAGGGATAAAATCAGTATCGGAATCGGAATCGGGAGGAGTAGCCGGAGTGTGAAGAATAGGCTTTTTGGTCTTGGATTTGCGGGGCTTGACGGATGCAGTCCTAGGCTTCTTAAGAGGGGGCGACGATGGAGAGGCTTGGGTAGACTTGGCACGACACTTAGGTTTCGGGGGATTCCTAGCGGTAGGTTGTTCTACGGTCATTGGAGAGGCCCCGGAAGAAGCGATCGGAATACGAGTCTTAGCCATAGTTCTAAGAGCACACGCAAGTAATCACGGAGGATCAACAACCCTAAGCACAAAACCTAGAAGCTAGCACAAAACCCTAGAAGACCAAATGAAATCGAACACACAAACCCTAGAGGAGAAATTTCGAAACCCTAGAGGAGAAATTTCGAAACCCTAGAAATCCTAGGAGGTGAAAACGAACCCTAGGGCAAGAAATTGACCTAGGAGAGGGAGGAATATACCTAGGGGGTGGAGTCGACGGCGGCGGATGGCGGCGATGGCCGGAGAAACGGCCGGAGACGACGGAATGCGAAGGGGCTCGAAGGGGGGGTTTTGGGTTTTCGAGTGAGAGATGCGGAGACAAACCGACTAAAAGAGATTTTAGTCGGAGGAAAACGTGTATAAGTCGGTCGGAATGCGAAAAGACACAGCTACCCTAACACACTTAGTCGGTCACAGTTCAAGTACTGACCGACTAGATTACGATCTAGTCGGTCGGTCAATGAGCTTGAACCGACTAAGTCGAAACAGTAGCTCAGATGAATTTCTAGGGCAAGAATTAGTCGGTCGCAGTATATTCACTGACCGACTAGTTTTCAATCTAGTCGGTTGGAAAGTATACTATGACCGACTAAAGATAGAAAAAGATAGGAGATGGATATTTGCATGAGCTAGTCGGTCTGAGTTCATTTGCTGACCGACTAGATGAGCATCTAGTCGGTTGACAAGTGAACTGAAATCGACTAGAAGAGTCCAAAAGTAGAATTTTGATTTCTCTTCACAAACCACTCGGATGATACATCCAAACTCACTCATTAGTCATCTAAATTACCCCATAAAACGTCGAAATCTTAAATACGACATTGAAATACGAATTCGAACAATAAATTCAAATAATTCACATAAAATTCCCAAAAATTCAATTAATCTAGCATGAATGAAATATCGCGAAATATATTAGCATGCAAGATGATTGAATTAAAATATGAATCCTATATCTCGGATTCACCCATAATCCCCAATTCTCGACGCAACCGCACAAAGGAGTCCTCCTTTAGGGGTTTCGTGAAAATATCGGCGATTTGCTTTTGGGTTTCAACGTACACTAAAATGATGTCCTTTTTAGCAACATGATCATCTAAGAAATGGTGTCGGACATCTATGTGTTTCGATCGGGAATGGTGCACCGGATTCTTTGAAAGACAGATAGCACTTTGGTTATCCACCATGATAGGGCTAGTATCACAATGAATACCAAAATCCTTCAATGTGTGTCTCATCCAAAGAACCTGGGCACAAGCGGCACCGGCGGCAATGTATTCCGCCTCGGTGGTTGAAAGTGAAACCGAATTTTGCTTCTTGGAAAACCAAGAGACAAGAGAATTTCCTAGAAAATGGCAAGTGCCACTAGTACTTTTCCTGTCGGATTTGCATCCCGCATAATCAGCGTCACTGTATGAGACTAACTCATACGTGCTAGATCTCGGATATAGTAATCCAAAATCTAAAGTGTAACTTAGATAGCGAAAAATGCGTTTTACCGCTACTAAGTGAGAATCCTTAGGTTGAGACTGATAACGAGCACATATACATACGGCAAACATAATATCGGGCCTACTTGCGGTAAGATAAAGCAAACTACCTATCATACCTCGATATAGACGAATGTCTACATCCTTACCGCCCGTATCCTTGTCAAGATGCGTAGTCGTGCTCATCGGAGTCTTTTTCCCGGAGGCATTCTCCATTCCAAATCGCTTTAGCAACTCCACCGTGTACTTCGTTTGGTGGATGAAGATTGCATCGTTCATTTGGCGAATTTGGAGACCTAAGAAATATTTGAGTTCGCCCATGTGGCTCATCTCAAATTGTTCCTTCATAACATTAGAAAACTCTTCGCAAAGAGCGAAGTTAGTAGCACCGAAAATGATATCATCAACATAAATTTGAACTAATAATATATCATTATTCGCATGCTTAATAAAAAGTGTTGAATCGGCTTCACCCATTTTAAAATTCAAATCCAAAAGAAAATTCTTTAGGCGATCATACCAAGCTCGAGGAGCTTGTCTCAAACCATAAAGAGCTTTCTTTAATTTAAAAACGTGATTTGGAAATTTTTCATTAATGAAGCCCGGAGGTTGAGAAACGTAAACTTCCTCAACGACATCTCCGTTTAAAAATGCACTTTTAACATCCATTTGAAATAATTTAAAATTCTTATGGCATGCAAAAGACAATAATAATCTAATTGATTCTAATCTAGCTACCGGAGCGAAAGATTCTTCGAAATCGATACCTTCCTCTTGTCGATAGCCTTGAGCTACTAACCGAGCTTTGTTCCGGACGACGACTTGGTTTTCGTCGGTCTTGTTCTTGAAGATCCACTTTGTCCCTATGACGGTGTGGTTCTTCGATGGCAATGGAACAAGCTTCCAAACTTCATTCCTCTCGAATTGAATGAGCTCCTCCTCCATGGCTAAGATCCAAGCGCTATCTTCACATGCTTCATTAATATTCTTTGGCTCTATCGATGAGGCAAAGGCACAATTTGCGAAGTGGTGAACTTGCGATCTCGTCTTGACACTATCATAGATATTGCCAATGACTTGCTCATGGGGATGGTCACGAACCGAATGAAGCCGTTTGGGAATACCTTGATCACTTGGAACATTCTCAACAACTTCATTAGTTGGGTTAGTCTCAATGGAATCAATAGAATCATTAGACTTAGAATTTTCAAACGAATCACATAAAACATCCATAGAATCATTATCATTTGAAATTCTAGTTGGAACAAATCCTTCATTAAATGAGACATGAAGCGACTCCTCGATCGTTGAGGTTCGTTTGTTGAATATCCGGTAGGCTTTGCTACGCGTAGAGTATCCAACAAAGATTCCCTCATCGGATCTTGGATCGAATTTGTCCAAACTACCATATGTGTTCTTAATAAAACATTTTGAACCGAAAACACGAAAATGTTTAACTTGAGGCAACCTACCAAACAACAATTCATAACACGTTTGTTTAGTGCCGGGCCTCAAAAGTATTCTATTAAACACATAGCAAGCGGTGTGTACCGCTTCCGCCCAAAATTGATGGCCAAGTTGGCTATCATCAAGCATAGTGCGAGCACACTCCACTAGCGTCCTATTCTTTCTCTCAACTACACCATTTTGAGGCGGTGCACGAGGGAAAGAGAAGGTGTGAGTAATACCAACTTCATCACAAAATGTCTCAAAAGACTCATTCTCAAATTCACCTCCATGATCACTACGAATAGTGACAATGGTGGTTCCTAAGAGATTTTGTACTTTCTTAACAAAAATTGTGAAGTTTTCAAAAGTTTCATTTTTATTGCACAATGAAAATACCCAAGTAAATCTTGAATAGTCATCTACGATGACAAGTCCATACCTTGCATTTCCTAAGGAAGCTACTCTAGTTGGCCCAAATAAATCTAGATGTAATAGCTCTAGTGGCCTTTTAGTAGAGATGCTTTTCTTAGGTTTAAATGAAGATTTAGGAAGCTTGCCGCGTTGACAACAATCACAAAAACTTTTCTTTTCAAAAACTAGCTTCGGAAAACCTTTAATAGAATTCAATTTTGAAAGCTTATATAATGTTCCAAAGTTCACATGTCCAAAGCGTCGATGCCATAAGTGTTGTTCACTTGTGTTGGCAACGAGACATTGTTCATATGACTTAGGAAGATCCAAAATATAAATGTCTTTACGACGAGTTCCGGAAAATAATAATTTTTCATTATCCTTTCTTAAAATATGACACAATCCTTTCGCAAAGCTAACTTTGTAACCTTTGTCACAAAGTTGGCTTATTGAAATAAGATTATGATTTAAACCACTAACAAGATAAACATTACTAATTAATGGTTTAGAGGGGTTACCGACTTTACCAACACCTATGATGGTTCCGCTCTCGTTGCCTCCAAATATGACGTGGTTTCCATTCGCAATGGGAACCACTCCGGAGAGCAATCGAGCGTCACCCGTCATGTGTTTTGAACACCCGCTATCGAGTATCCAATTCCCTTTGGAGCTAAATTTAAATTTGTTGCTCCTTTCCCTTTTCTTTTCCTTGAGTACCTAAAGATAGAAACTTTCATATCATGGTACCCAAGGTCATTGGGTCCAAGGGATTAGACCTTTGGAAGCCAAGTCCAAGTGGACTTAGACTTCCCCACATAATTCTTACTATGTACAACATCCGAAAAATAAGCATTCATGTATATTTGTTTTTCGTCCATGCTTGTGTCCGTTGGGCTCCAAATAGTAAATATTTTGGGAGCCATCATCCTATTGGGTGCATGCATGCGACGTTGATTTCTACGTGATGCATGTTGTGGATAGGCATATGGGACATGATGGAATGGTGCACGACGAGAATTATTCATATGATGCGGTGGGTGAACATATGCATGTGTGGGAACACGTGCGTGAGGGTGTCTCACATGGTGTGCAAGTGCCCGAGAATGTGTTGCATAAAAATCATCATATGTGTGAGATGGTGGAGTAGGACGTGTGTTCCTACGTGGCATGTTATTGGTGTACATGTAGGCATGACCCTTCTTTGGAGGTCCACCCAAGGTGGGTTTCTTTCCAAAAGAGAGCGTGGACGAGGTGGAAGCACCATTGGTAGATGAACTACCAATAGAGTGTTTGCTACCACTCGTAGAGTCACCGGAAGTTGGCCTAACAAAAGTAGTGACCGCTTTGGATGGACATCCCGTCGTATACCCCAAACCAATGTGGTGATTGGCCGGAAGTAAGTCACTTAGGATTTTATCCAAATGGTCCTTACCTTTGTTGAATTTGTTAATTCGGCCCAATGTGTTCTCATATTTCTCTTTGAGAGAACGCAAAGAAGTATCCAAAGTGGATATTTGCGAAGTGAGCACATAAACACGAGATTTAAGATTCTCGTTCTCAATACTCAAAGTCGAGTTTTGAGAAGTTAAATCCGCTATCTCATGTTCTTCCGCATCCTCGATGCTAACATGTTCAAGTTTAGATTTGAGATTAACAATCTCATTTCTTAACTCTTCAACAACGGTGTCGTTGTTGGTGATGATAGTCTTAGGCGATGTTTGAATGCTAGCTAGGTCATCTTTTACCTTAGTATATCTATTTACTAACTTAGTGTATTTTGACCAAAGTTGAGAGTTAGCATTTCTAAGATCATCCATCGTTACCTCATCGCTTTCGTCATTACTATCATCGGAAGAGGAGGATCCTTGATCGTTCTCCTCTCTTGCCATGAAGCACATATGTGCTTGCTCCACTTTCTCATCATCCGACTCTCCGCTTGAGGAATCCTCGGAGTCGGTGAATGTTGCTCCGACAAGTCCTTTCTTGTACCCCTTTTTGTATTTCTTGGACTTATCGAATTTTGGCGCCTTCCACTTCTCCTTGTGCTTATTGAGGGGACACTCCGCTTTCATGTGTCCCGGCTTATTACACTTGAAACACAAAGGAGAGGAAGAGGCGTTAGTAGAACCAAATTTAGCTTTGTTCTTGAAGTTACCTTTTCGGAAGAAACGGTTGAACTTCTTGGCCATGAGTGCCATGGACTCCAAGTCTAACTCGTTTTCCGAGTCTTCATCATCGGAAGATGTGGATGAAGCCGCCTTGAATGCAATCGCCTTTTTCTTAGGCGCATCTAGGTTCAAATATGACTTCATCTTTTCTTGTAGCTTCACCTTGCTATCTTTGCGTACCTCGTATGACATCAAAGTACCCATTAGTTGAACTACGGTATATTTGTTCATGTCATTACCTTCCTCGATGGCGAAGGTACGTTTTTCCCAAGAAGAGGGAAGTCCTTCAATAAGCTTTAAGCACTTCTCCTTTTGAGTGTAGATCTTGCCGAGGGCCTCTAACTCGTTTATTATGTCAACGAAGCGAGCGTAATATTCTTTCATCTTCTCGCCCTGTTGCATATGAAACATTTCGTAATCTTTGGTTACGACTACGAGTTTAGAGTCTCTTACCCGACTCGTCCCTTCATGTAGTATGAGGAGAGAGTTCCAAATTTGATATGCACTCTTACATGTGCATATCTTATTGAAGTCCTCGGGCTCCAATGCGCATTGCAAGGCGTTCATTGCCTTGGCATTGCTTACCTCCGCGGCGACCTCCGCGGTAGTCCATTTCTCAAAATCTTCTTCTTCGGGCTCGATGTACTCCTTCATTGTAGTCCTCCATAAAGATGCACTCCGGAGGAAAGTCTCCATCCGGCACTTCCAGTACCCGTAGTTGGTACCGTTGAAGAATGGAGGCCTCGTAGAGGAATGTCCTTCCATCACCGATGACGCTCCTTCACGGTTCCTGAAGGTGTCATAGTTGGAGGGTGGAGGCACGGTCTTGTTGTCGTTGGCAGACATAGCTGTGTATCTGGCTCTGATACCAAATGTAATGCCCTACCAGCTACTGCACAAGTACTAGAGGGGGGGTGAATAGTACTTTAAAATAATAAGGAGTATAATTCCAAATTAAATTGCAATCAACTACCAAATCAATTTGCGGAAGCTTAAATTGAACGACGACAACGAAATTGACAATGCTAACAAACGATGTTAATGGGTTCGGATCCACCCAAGTCTCCCCGACTTGTTCCCGGTGATCCTACGTCCCAACCACCCGGATCCCCTCCGGATACTTGAGTTAGAAACCCTAACTCAAGATTTCCACTATGAATATCTTGTGAAAAACTTTCACAAGATCAAATCATACATGCAATAGCAAACGTGAATCCCACAACCCGGGATCACAACCTTCTCTCACAACCGAGAGAACCAACAAGCAATATAAAAGAGTTTATATGAAATAAACAAGCTTACCACAAAATCCTATACCTTGAGTTTTTCTTACCCAATAGGTGGAATGAAGGATTTGAGGAAGATGAAGTTACCAAACCCTAGCACCAAGGAAATGAGCAGCAATGGGTGCCTAGGGAAGATTTGGAAACTTGAATCAAGCAATAGCTTGAAGAGCTCACCAAGAACAAGCTTCTCTCTAGATCTAGAAATGAGAGAGAATGGGTTTCTTGTGAGGAAGAGAGCTTTAGATTTGAGGGAGAATAGCTATCACTTTAGAACTCAATGAATCTCTTAATGGCAGCTCTATTGAAGATAGAAATGACCTAGGTTCGTATTTATAGGGTCCCATAAAAACAAGATAGGTCAATCTCCAACGGAAAGAAATCTGTGAGACTTAGTCGGTCAAAGAACACTCACTGACCGACTAGTTCATCAACTAGTCGGTCAGCCAAACAACGTGGACCGACTAAGAGTAGATCTGAGAAGAAAGAGAATTTCAGACCTAGACATCTAGTCGGTCCAAGAACACTTTCTGACCGACTAGTTTCACAACTAGTCGGTCATCCAATGAACGTAGACCGACTAAGAGGCAAAACAACTTAGTCTGAAGGCAAGTTGACTTAGTCGGTCTAAGAACAAAAATTGACCGACTAGATTGACAATTAGTCGGTCATCAAACGTTCTTAGACCGACTAACGGTAAACAGTAGCTTAGGAGAAATTTAGAGTGAACAGTAAGTCACAACTAGTCGGTCAAAGAAGCATCACTGACCGACTAGTTCACAAACTAGTCGGTCGGTGATTCAACGTAGACCGACTAACTGTAAACAGTAAAGTCCAAGAAATTAAGGAATCAAACTAGTCGGTCCAAGAACAGTTGCCGACCGACTAGATCACCATCTAGTCGGTCAGTACTTGTTCTTGTACCAACTAACATGCACAACAAAGTCCGAATCGAAGCGCGACGCTTCGAGGAAGTTAGAATGAACTTGTGCAAGAATCCTAGAGCTACGAAATGAGCGTAATGAAGATAGAAACGTAAGATATACTCAAGGCTTAACATTCTATCAATCGAAACTAAAAGACTATAAATAAAACCTTAATAAACGATCTTTGAGAGCTTCGATTGAATCTTCATAACTTCCAAAGCGCTGCAGGAGCTTCAACGAAGCTTTAGGCTTGAATACGAGCTTTTGGAAGTGTTGAGATGTCGCTTTGAATATTCTCGTGAAATTGGCGACGATCTCCAATACTGCGCTCACAAAATGTTAGTTCATGAATTATTTATGTTTGCTCATCATCAAAACCAAATCCGGGGAGTCCAATATTCAACAGGAATTTCCTAAGAAATGGCATGTGCCACTAGTACTTTTCCTGTCGGACTTGCATCCGGCAAAGTCGGCATCACTATATGAGATTAACTCATACGTGCTAGACTTAGGGTAAAGTAACCCATAATCTAGGGATTGCTTGAGATAACGAAATATTCGTTTAACCGCAATCAAGTGTGACTCCTTAGGTCTTGCTTGATATCTAGCACATATACATACGGAAAACATGATATCGGGCCTACTAGCGGTTAAGTAAAGTAAGCTACTGATCATACCTCGATATAGACGAACGTCTACATCTTTTCCGCTTTCATCCTTGTGTAGATGAGTAGTAGTACTCATGGGAGTCCTTTTGCTTGAAGACGATTCCATCCCGAATCGCTTAATAAGCTCCCCTGTGTACTTCGTCTGATGTATGAAAGTGCCATTCTCCATTTGTCGAATTTGCAATCCAAGGAAGTAGGTGAGCTCTCCCATGTGGCTCATCTCAAACTCATCCTTCATAGACTTGGAAAATTCTTGACAAAGATGAAAGTTAGTAGAACCGAAAATAATATCATCTACATAAACTTGAATCAAAAGAATATCATTTTCATAATATTTAATGAAGAGTGTAGAATCAACTTCTCCCATTTTAAAACCTAAATTCAAAAGAAAGGTCTTAAGGCGATCATACCAAGCTCTAGGAGCTTGTCTCAATCCATACAACGCTTTCTTAAGTTTGAAAACATGGTTTGGAAATTTCTCATGAATAAAACCGGGAGGTTGAGAAACATAGACCTCTTCATTTACAAATCCATTTAAAAATGCACTTTTAACATCCATTTGAAATAATTTAAAATTCTTATGGGATGCAAAAGATAAAAGTAACCTAATAGCTTCTAATCTAGCTACGGGGGCAAAGGATTCTTCGAAATCAATACATTCCTCTTGCCGGTAGCCTTGAGCTACTAACCTTGCTTTGTTCCGTGTGATTACCTCGTTTTCATCCGTCTTGTTCTTGAAGATCCATTTGGTCCCGATAGCTTGGTGATCACTTGGAAGAGGTACAAGTTCCCAAACTTCATTTCTCTCGAATTGCGCTAGTTCTTCTTCCATTACCACTATCCAAGAGCTATCCTCACAAGCTTCTTGAATGTTCTTTGGCTCAATGGTAGAGACGAATGCGCAATGGGAGAATTCTTCAATTCTTGATCTCGTTCGAACACCCACACCAATATCTCCAATGATTTGGTTATGGGGATGGTTGCGAACGGTTGGATAAGCTTTGGGTAAACCTGGATCACTAGGAACAACTTCAACAACTTCGTTAGAAGTGTTAGTCTCAACAATATTATCATTAATCTTAACATTATTAAGAAAATCACAAAGAATGTCTACATTATCATCATCAACATGAGGAAAATCAAAATCTTCATAAAAAGATACGTGAAGTGATTCCTCAATCGTTGAAGAAGTTTTGTTGTATATCCGGTAGGCTTTGCTACGTGTGGAATATCCAACAAAAATTCCTTCATCGGATCTTGGCTCAAATTTGTCTAAATTACCAAAGGTGTTCTTTATAAAACATTTTGAACCAAAGACACGAAAATATTTCACTTGAGGCTTTTTATCGTAAAACAACTCAAAACAAGTTTTGTTTGTTCGGGGTCTCACTAGGATTCTATTGAGCACATAACATGTCGTGTGCACTGCTTCTGCCCAAAATTGTAGTCCCAAATGACTATCATGGAGCATAGTGCGAGCACACTCAATAAGAGTCCTATTCTTTCTTTCTACAACACCATTTTGTGGTGGTGCACGAGGAAAGGAAAATTTATGAGTTATCCCGGAGTCATCACAAAACTTAGTAAAAGACTCATTCTCAAATTCTCCTCCATGATCACTACGAATAGTGATAATGGTGGATCCTAAAAGATTCTGAATCTTCTTTGCAAATTTGGTAAACTCTTCATGAGCTTCATTCTTATTAGTTAAGAATGAAACCCAAGTAAATCTAGAAAAGTCGTCAACGACAATTAGTCCATAATGAGCATTACCTAAAGAAGCGGTTCTAGTTGGCCCAAATAAATCTAAATGAAGAAGTTCTAGGGGCCTCTTAGAAGTAATCCCTTCTTTAAGCTTAAATGAAGATTTACTTAGTTTATCTCTTTGACATGAATCACAAAAGTTTTTCTTATTAAAAACAATCTTAGGAAAACCTTTGACTAGATCATGCTTAGCTAACTTATATAAGTGCTTGAAGTGAACATGACCAAAACGGCGATGCCATAATAGTTGTTCACTTGTGTTAGCAACTAAGCAATGTTCTACGGTTTTAGGCAAGCTTAAATAATAAATATTTTTATGCCTAATACCGGAAAATAAAACATTTGAATCACAATCAACAATAGTACACAATCCTTCTCCGAAGTTAACCTTGTAACCTTTGTCACAAAGTTGACTTATGGAAATGAGGTTGTGACATAAACCACTAACAAGATAAACATTAGTAATTAGGGGTTTGGAAGGATTACCAACGATACCTACTCCAATGATGGTTCCCTTTTGATTACCTCCAAAAGTGACCGTTGCACCATCTTTGATGCTAATCACTTCGGAGAGCAATGAGGGATCTCCCGTCATGTGTTTGGAGCAACCGCTATCAAGAATCCATCCTTTCCCTTTAGAGCTAATAAGGCATTTATTGCTCTTCTTCTTTCTCTTGGGTACCTATATAATATACCATAAGCTTATGGTACCCAATGTTTGTTGGGTCCAAGGGGATTAGCCCTTTGGAAGCCAAGTCCAAGTGGACTTTTGCTTCCCAACATAGTTACTATTTCTAATTACATCATGAAAGTAGGAATCAACATACGCATTCCTAACATTTAGACTAGTGTTATTAGGACCCCAAATAGTGTACATCTTGGGAGTCCTATTCCTAGTTGCATGCATATGAGTTGGATTTCTATGTGGTGCATGCTTCTTAGGAACATGATTTCTAGCATGATATAAGGTGGAGGATATGCATTGTACATTCTTGAATGATATGTATTCTTGGGAACATGCATATTATATGAAGCATATTAATCATGCATGACATGTGGAGAATTAGCATACATGAAAGAATGATGTGTATGAGCATATGGGTGTGTGGGAGCACGTACATGAGTATTTCTCATGTGTGGTTGTGTACGTGTCCGTGGGTGCGGAGCATAAAATGTGTCATGATTATCCACTTGTGAAGTGGGATGTTTCCTACGTGGATGAGTGTTAGTGTACATATAAGCATGGCCTTGCTTTTGGTTTCCACCCTTAGTGGGTTTCTTGCCAAAAGGAAGAGAAAGTGATCGCGCCCCGGCGTACACGTCCCGGGACGACGGTTGTAGTTTTACCGCAAGCGCACGGTATAGCGGCGAGCGGGTATCGAACACAGGGAGGACGAATGACCGTGCTTGCTCCTAATCAACCTGGCTATTTAGAGGGATAATTGCCTTGGGTGATCCTGTCACAATCGTCAGACAAAAGTGCGAAATATCAAATCAAATAGAGAACGCCTAGGGAATGGGGAATCCCCACTACTCACCGTATTTCACAATTGTGGTTCGCCGGTATCGAAATCGCTAGGATGAGAATTTGGATGAACTAGTTGCAACTAAATGTGAAACCAAGCTCACGCTCTCGCGCTGTTGCCGGTCTATAGCTATCCTAGGTTTGGGTCCAATCTCTTGCAAACCCTAGCCTAGGGAAGCTAGCATTGGGATCAACATCATCGTCCAATTGCGCACCGAGTCCAATCTCTTGCAAACTCGGTCCACAATCTAAATTAGGATAGTTCCTACCCGTCCAATCTCTTGCAAACGGGTATCGGCGCGGAATTGCAACCGGAGATCCTAGCATCGGTCCAATTTCTTGCAAACCGATACTTCGAAAATCCGACTCCAACCCAATTCGGATTTCTAGGGCTTCCTATCGAATTGGGATCCAATCTCTTGCAAATCCCAATTGATGTGAATACCTAGCTATCCGTAGTAATTCGATCCCAATCTAATCCCTAATAACAATCCTAGCTCAATTTCTACCGGTTCAACACAAATACGAAATTGGGCTTGTAGGGTTCATCCCCACGCCCCAAGACGTGGAGACTACTCACTAATCATAGCAATAGCACAATAATTGGCAAAGAAATAGACAATGGAATTCATCACAACAATGATATAAACAATAAAAAATAGAGTTTTTGTGGAAGAGAAGTGCAAACCAATGTAGATCTTCAATCAACCCAACAAAAATCCAAGTTTTTCTCTTCACCAATCACAATTAATAAAGCTAAAAAGTAGACTCAAAAAGCTGCAAAAAATCTGAGAGGAGGCTCTCAAAACTAGGGTAAAAACAGAGCTTAAATAGCTCCAAAAATCGTCTAAAAATCCTGACCAAAACGCCCCTGCACAGCCTGTTTTCCGCAAATTTCGCTACAGGCAGCGCATCGCACTCGGCCGAGTGACGAAAGTCGCTCGGCCGAGTGAAAACCCTGTCAATTTCCAGTAAGTCGTGGGCTTCAGGGGTCTTCAGTTCGGGGGCGGCTCGGCCGAGTGAGTTGTCGTCACTCGGCCGATGGCTTCACTTCACTCGGGCGGACGGGATTTGCCACTCGGCCGAGTGGGTCTTCTGAAGCTCAGAGGCCGAAAAACAGTAACTTCGGTCTTTTTGAGAGCCTTCGTCTGGGCGCCACTCGGGCGGACGTGGTTTCGTCACTCGGCCGAGTGGGTCTTCTGTGCTCGGCCGAGTGCACAGGTAACTCGTGTCTGAATTGGTCGGCCGAGCAGTGTCTCGCTGGTCGGCCGAGTGGCTCCTCCACTCGGCCGAGTGGGACACAAAAAATGCCCAAACTGGTCGTTTTGGCCTCCTCGTCGCTCCGGCGACGTCCATTCTTCTTCCGCTCCTCTCCGACAGCAAAATACCCCTCGGAGAGGTCGTCGGTGGCCGTCTAGATTACACGCATCTCGAGATCACTCCTAATCGCGCCAAATCACCTGAAATGCGACAAAAACAAGAAATCGTGAAAAGCATCGCAATATCGTCGATATATCGTGAAAAACATAATTTGGGCGATCAAAATGGCATGCAAACATGCGGGAAAAGGGTGTAAAATAAGGAGTGATCAAAATCCCCCAAGCTTGCCTCTTACTCGTCCTCGAGGAAGGTAAGTAAAAAGCGAACCCGGTGGATTCGGAAAACGAAAACGGCGAAAAACGAAAAAAATGAAAAACGAAGAAGAAGGAAAACCAAACGAAAATAAAGGAAGAAAGAAAGAAGAGGTAGGATGCTAGATCATTTTCTCAGGACGTGGGTTTCACTTACTCTTATGGCATGCACCGAGTGAGAAATACATGTCAAAGAATCTCATTTTGATATCATAGTAGAATAGTGCAAGTAGAAAATAGAAAACCCACGAACAACGGTATAATCATGAGAAACGGAATGATTTTAAAATTAACATCGCCTGAATCATCTAAAGCGGTATACAAGTCTCAGATCACACACTTTTCAATTGAACGCTTTCTATCTGGAGTATAAGAGTATCACATCATAGAATAGAGAGAATAGAAAAGTATGGGTTTCATGAAATGAATGCTAGGCTTAGATTTCTGGATTTCGTAAAGCTAGAAACAATCTCACCGAGTATAGAATATCACTTAGCCTAGGTTGTCGTGCTATGTCAAGTAGTCGCTCTCTCACACATCAATGGATCCCCTCCCCCAAGCTTATCTATAAGCGTGGTGGCACAAAAATATTTACATCCCCATTTTTATAAAGCTCCAAAGGCAAAGAAGAGAAAGAAGAAAGAAAGAAAATAAGCGAGATGGGATCTTTTATTGAGGATTTTTTTTTTCTTTTTTCTTTTTTTTTCTCTTTTTTTTATATCATATATACAATGATCCCAATTCAAAGAGAGATAATGATATACGAGAATGTTCTTCTCTCTTTTATTATATATATATTTTTTTCTCTTTTTTTTTGGAATAAGAGATTTGGAGCTAGGAATTAATAACGGGGGAAATGCCATAAAATAGAATCACTAAGGGGAGATTCACCAATGATTTTAAAAGTAGAGAATTGTTGTTCAAGATTTGTGGAGAAAGAAATAAATATAACTCTCGGCTCACTCTATAAGACATGCACGACAACTTCAGCAGGGTGATCTAATCTACTCAGTTTCGATCGCAAAAAAAAAGCTAACTAATCCAGATATATCATAGCTAACAATCATTCAATCATCCGGAAGTGAAGTGTACAATTCATGCATATAGAAGTGATAAAGGAAAAGAAGTCAGTACTCCAGATATAGGCATTCAATGCGTGAATCTTGGTGTGTTTTCTGTGATAGCATACATATGAATATTCAGGCTCAGCTAATAATAAAATTCCATCCATTTTCATGAGGAAAAAGTGTGGGCTCCTATTTCTAAATGCAAGCGAGTCATAGCATATGATATCAGAAATGAAATCTAAGACACGACAAATATAGCATGCATATAGAATAAGCTAACTCCACGTAGACATCATCACAGAAAATTCATCTCTAGCATGAGATGAAAAATAAGGAAGAAGTAAAGATAAAAGGAAAATAGAACTATGCAATGCGGCACACAGGAAAGTAAGGAAAACGTGATGCATGGCGAAACAAAAGGGAAATAACGGAAAATGAGTGCAAAAGTGAAAAGCGGTGTGAAAGACTGAAAATAAAGGTGACAAATCGGAAAAAAACGTGAAAGCTCACTCCCCCAAGCTAAACGGCACAGTGTCCTCAATGTGCAAAGTGTGGCACACAGAGAGACAAGAAATGTGAGGGGCAAGTGAGGATGCATGCATGGAAAAATAAAAAGAAAGACAAAAAAGAAATGAAAGTATGATGCGGAAATGATGCATGCACAGCTAGGAGTGATACGAACATAAATATGGCACCCAGAACTCTCCCTCTCTCCCAAAAAAGATTATATAGATGTGATCAAAAATGAGAATCCCGAGTAGATATGATATGATATGCACAAATAGATGTGATCAAAAATATAAACCCAAAATAAGTGAGGGGAGGGGGTGGACAAAAGGGCCTCAGGACCCAGCAGAGACGGGCAGCACAACGACAGGAATGGATCAAGGCATCAAGAGTGCCTAAGAAGGCGGTGCCGCGCCGTCTCCGTCCTGAGGCGGAGGTGGTGGTGGTGGTGGTGTAGGCTGCTGAGCTGGGGTGGGCGTGGGAGTGGAAGCAGGTCGAGCGTGTGTGGGTGTGTGTGTGGGAACCTGCGGGGTGGGTGGGGGTACGCGCGGGAGACGCTCTAAGATCTGCGTCAGGCAGTAGTGGATCTGAGGGATCAGGTCAAAGCGTCCAGACAGTGTAGAGACGGTGGAGGACAGGCTCCGAAGGTCTCCTCTAAGACCACTCACCGCCACCTCAAGAGCACGTATGCTCTGCAGTACGGTGTCGGGCGGGGGTGGTGCAGAGGGACGCACCGGTCTAGGCTGTGCAGGGCGAGGCTGGCGTACGCGTGTGGAGTATGTAACGGGCTCAGCAGGGAATGGGACAAAAGGGGCCGCGCCTGGAAAAGTGGGCCTGGCCTCGGTGTGAGGCCGGGACGCCGGCTGGCGAGGAGTGGAGGCAGCGGCAGCAAAGGAGGCGTGCAAAAGAGGTAACGAGGTGGCCAGAGAGGTCCGTGGCACAGACGTGTGGACAGACGCCACGACGCTCTCGGAGAATAAGGCGGCGGTGGAGACAGAGGAATCTCCCGCTGGGGCAGAAGTGTGCGGACCAAAAGGTGTAACCACAGCGGAGATCATGCTAACCATGGTCTCCACGACCGAAGTGAACGAGGGCTCTCCGCACTCGACTATGGTCGGCGGGCGCTCGGGGAGTGCGGAGCAAAGGGGCTCCACGGACAGAGGGCCTGAGGTGGCAGAGGGAGTGGTGGGGACAGCCTCGGAAGTGGTGACAGTGGTGGAAGTGGGCTCAGCAAAAGTACTCTCGACACAGGCAGAGGTAGGGACAGAAGTGTGAAGAGCAGTGGAAACGTCAGGAACAGGCTGAGAGGCCACAGGGTCGACGGGGTGGGCAGCAGGCTCGGCAGGGTGCACAGCAGGGTCTGCGGGAGCAGCCTGGGCAGCGTGGGCAGCGGGGCCCTGCTCGGCCTCCTCGGCCTCGAGCACGTAGGCGGCGGGGATGAGGACATCCACCGCCGGAAGCCAGTCAACGTGGGCTGGTGCAATCAGAGTCCGAGCAGGGCTCGGGAGAATCATGTAATCGGCCCCATAGGGGCCGTGCAACCAGACCCAGTGACGCTCGCCGTGCGGACGCAGCATCTTCATCCGGGCCATAACGTCTATCGACAAGGAAGTGGGGCCCGGAACGCGTCGCAGGTCGTCGGGGAAATCCTCGCCGGTCATAAGAGCCAGCAGGGTAATCAGGCCGCCGCAGCATATCGGTGAGCGAGCGCCCACCGATACAATGATGCGGTCTAAGTACCATGCCGCGATATCGATCACGACGGCGGGGACAAGCTCGTCTCCATCCCTAGATAGAGCTCTGGGACGTGTCATCGCATAGAGCATGTAAAGCTCTGGCGTAGACATCGTGCCCGGCTCATATCTGGCCAAAAAGGTAGTCGCCATGAGGCGCTGGGCAATGCGTAGGCAGGGATGTACGATGGCCGAGGCCTTGGCCCTACTAGGGTCAAAGGCGGCGTGGAGACCCGTGATACGTGCCCAGAAGGCACCGGCGTCGAAAGAGGGTGGAGGGATATGTGTGGGGCCATAACCGCGATCGGCTCCGGGGACAGCGGGCCATGAGAAAAATGCTCTCATCATATCGAGAGTGACCTGGCACTCTCGATCCATGAACCGGAATGAGCATCCCTCATCGGTCCGGGCGATAGAACTCAAAACCTCAAGTGTCGGACGGGTAAAAGTATCCGCCGACACCTGGAAAAAATCTCGCCAGCCCACGTTGTCGTACAACGTGAGCATCCCCTCAAGTACCCCCAGGCGTCCTAGGTCAGCGAGGTGTGCGAACCTGGAGGGTACGATCGAGCGCTGGGAGATACGCTCGAAGACGGCGCGGTGTGCGTCGTCTCGGAACGTAATCCCGAGCGGCCCGACCAGTGGAGCCGGTGGTGGTGGCTGTGGATCGGCGGGGAGAGGCTGTGCGGGCTGTGGGTGCGCTGCAGGCTGTGCGGGGTGTGCGGGGCCTGCAGGCGGTGCGGGGTGTGCGGGGGACGGTGGAGGAGAGTCCTCCAACTCGTGGGAGGGGCCGGCATCATCCGACCGCTTCCGCTTGGCGGAAGCTCTCTTCGACCGCGGCCGTGTCCGGGGCGGCATATCTGCCCCGAGCGCGCGCCGAAAAAGTGAAAAGTGCGGCGTGTGCACAAGAGTGGAAAGAGTTTACCCAAACACGCCGCGAGTGCTAAGTAGTGGAAGCGTGCGAAGTCCGCGCCTCCACGAAGTCCTGAGCAGCCCGTAGAAACTCCCCTGAGCTCCCCTAAGCTCCAAAAAGCAACCTGCGCATGGAAAAGCGATATCAGCGAGTAATAATCAAAATGTATGGAGCAATAGAGGTATAACAGATAGATATAGGAATTGATTTGGGTTAGGGGGGCGTTTAGCACATGGATCCTCAAAATATACACGAGGAGATGAGAAAACGGTGAAAATAAGCGAACCGGAGGTGATCGGAGGCGGGGCGGCCGGCGGCGACTCGGGCGGAGTCCGGCGACGGGCGGCCGGCGACGGCAGGCCGAGCGGCGGCGCGCGCGGGCGAGTGGGCGAGCGGCGAGGCGAGATCGGGCGAGGGAGCTGAGGGGGCGCGGGCGAAGGGGTTTTTTTTGTTTTCGAAAACCGTGCCCCCCCTCGGTTTTATATAAAAAAGTTACGACTCGGCCGAGTGACTTTACTCACTCGGCCGAGCGAGGCAATTAAAAATTTCTCCCCGATGTCGCTTCGGCCGAGTGGCTTTGCCAGCCTCGGCCGAATGGAGTAAGTCCATTCGGCCGAGTGACTCAAGCTACTCGGCATGACTCGCCCTAGGAGGGTATCCGTTTTACTCGGCCGAGTGAATATATGTACTCGGCCGAGTAGCAGTTCTTATGAAATGAGGAAAATAGACAGAGAGTTGGGTACAGCAGACTTCCCTCGTTCGTGAGCGGCTCGGCCGGACGAACTTCTTGACTCGGCCGAGTGACTAGTATACTCGGCCGAGTGAGCCTTAATTTCTGCTGTTTATCTTCGTTTGGACTCTAAACTCCGTCTTTCTTCCTCCAGTCGATTTCATGCTCCTCCTAAGCGTCGAACGCCTTCTTGGGGCGCTCCTCATCGTCTCGTTCATCCTCCTCATGATGATCTACCTATCTTCTCTCCTGTCAAGAAAAATAGGACCCGTTATCACAAAATTTTTGGTCGGGTGACTCAAAATACTAAAAATTTCTAAAACGAAAATAAAGAAAAACGAATGAAAATAAAGCAAAAACCGTCGGGTTGCCTCCCGACAAGCGCTCGTTTTAGGTCGTGAGCTCGACCCCCTATAATTTTCAATCAATGCGGGATGTTTGGTGCACATGAGATGCACCCGTCAAACTTTCCGGGGAGCGCGCTTGGATTCGGACGTGGCGGCGTAGCGGTCTCCCTCGGAGGTCTCCTATCTCGAATAGTGTTGGGGGGAGGCTCCCCCAAGCTAGCATTTGCCCCGGTCAACGGCTTAGCCGGCGATGCCGATTTCCGTACCGGCGGAGCTTTCTTTGGAGACTTTGATTTCGAGAGCTTGCAGAGCTCTCGAATCCTTGCGACATCAGCGTCGCCTTCATCTTCATCAGTGGAGAAGTCTGGGGAATCATCATTATTGTCCTCATGGCCTAAATCCGGGCTTTCATCCAATTCTTCATCAAAAAGGGCACCAATTGAGTGAGGAATCGCCTCCTCTATTACCTCATCAAGGAGGTCCATATAATCGAGCTCCTCATGGTAAGGCATGTGCTTCATTGCCTTGGGAATGTGGAGTTCCACCTCGATGTTTCCGACGTTTAAGGTTAAGGTACCTTCACGCACGTCGACGATGACTCCGGCGGTGGCGAGGAATGGGCGCCCAAGTATCAATGAGGTGTCTCCCTCCTCCTTAATGTCCATGATGACGAAGTCACATGGCAAGCATATTCCTCCCGGGACTTGAAGTGGGATGTCTCCGGCGATCCCCACCGGCCTTGTTATCCGTCCATCGGCTAATTGAATGCGCATGTCGGTGGGTTTCAACGTTGTCCCGGTGTTAAGCTTTAAGAACATGGAGAGGGGCATGAGACTCACACTAGCCCCAAGATCTACCAACGCCTTTTGAAGAGGCACACCGCCCAAAGTGCAAGGAATCCGAAAACTCCCCGGATCTTTGAATTTTGCCGGCTCCTTTTCTCTCTTGGTGAACCAAGAGCCCTCCTCGGCTAGCATGATCTTCTCCTTCCTCTTTCTCCTCGAAATCAAGTCCTTCAAGAATTTGGCATATGTGGGGATCTCGATGATGGCGTCAAGGAAGGGAATATTTAGGCTAACTCCTCTTAGATACTCGAGGAATTTCGCTAGCCTTTTCTCCATTTTCGCTTTCGCTAGTCTTTGGGGGAATGGGACCGGTGGCATGAAGCGCCTCTCCTCAGTTAATAGCTCCGCCCTAGATTTCTCCTTGTCTTGTGGCTCCTTCTCCTTATCGACCTCAACTACCGGCTCAACCGGCTCCAAGCTTTCTTCCACGGCCTCCTCAATAGGAATCATGGCGGGGGTGGTGTCCTTCCCGCCTCTAGTTTGACGGCAACTACGGCGTTGATGTGGCCCGTGTTGCCCCGTGGGTTTTGCTCCGGTTGCGCCGGCAATCTTTGAGTGTTCCGGTTGAGCACCGCTAATTGTTCCGAAATTTGAGCCACTACGGTATTGAGAGAATCTTGTCCCGCCTTCAAAGTAGCATTCACCTTGTTTTGCTCGACCATGAACGCCTCCACTCTAGTTTCGAAATCGGATCTTTGTGGAGCTTGTGGAGGGTTTTGGTTTTGATTCCTCCACCCTTGGTTGTATCTGGGAGGCCTATAAGGTGGGACTTGTTGCTTTGGTTGGAAGTTTTGTTGTGGAGGCCCCCTCGGCGGATAGTATTGTTGTTGGGGTGGTGGTGGTCGCGCTTGATTAGGCGGTTGTTGTGGCGGGTTCAAAGCTCCTTCATTGTTGGCGTAGGAGAATCCCGGGTGATTTCTTGCGGCCGGATTAGACCAATACCCTTGGTAACCCGCAACATATTGCACTTGCTCCAAGGATCCTTCTCCTTGCTCTCCTCCCGAATACATGGCTTGAGATTGGTCTTGCCAATCACTCATTTGGCTTGCCGGCGTGGAGGTGGAAGGGCTTCCTTGAGGCTCCGTTATGAATTTCTCCAATCTCTCCACCACCTTGTGGAGAGAATCGAATTTGCTCGTAAGCTCCGCTACGGCCTTTGCCTCGTAGATGCTAGTCGGCTTTAAGGAGGACGTAGAGTGTCCTCGCTCATCGCCCCATTGTTGGTTATTAGAGGCCATCTCCTCAATTAGGGCCGTAGCTTCCTCGGGAGTCTTTGACAAGATTGCACCATTCGCCGCGGCATCAATAATTTGTTTGGTCCCCGGTTGGAGACCGTTGTAGAAGCTGTGCACTAACTCCCAATCTTCTATACTGTGGTGCGGGCACTGGTGCTGCAAATCCTTAAATCGCTCCCAAGCTTCATAGAGCGTCTCGTGTGGTCCTTGCTTGAAGGACATGAGAGCGCTCCGGATCTTCACCGTCTTGGATGGTGGATAGAATTTATCAATGAATGCATCCGCCAACCCGTCCCAAGAGGTGAAGACTCCGTCAGCTTGCGTCCTCAGCCAATAGAGTGCTTTGTCCTTTAGCGTGAAGGGGAAGAGGCGCAGTCTGATGGCATCAATCGGGACCCCCGGCATTTGGAAAGTGGCGCACTTCGACAAGAAAGATTGGATGTGGTAGTGGGGGTTCTCGTGAGCGTTCCCATGAAAGGGGTCTTGTTGCATCAAAACCACCAACCCCGTCTTTAGCTCGAAGTTCTTGTCGGCCGCCAACTCCGGCACGGCGATGGATGACGTAGTAGAAGAGGTTTTAGGCCGAAGCCTATCGCGAATAGATATTATTCTCGCCATTCTCGCCGCCAATTCTTCAGGAGTTTCCCGGTTGGTCATAAACCCCCCTTCCGGATATTGTCTCCTTTCCGCTCTGAGTCTCCGCGCGGTACGTTCGATCTCGGGATCGAATAATAGGGCTTCGGGATCCGCCGTAGATCTCGTGTACATGCACAGTGAAAGCAGAGTTTCAAAGAGATGATTAGTACCGTGGAAGGGTTAGGTAGAAATAGCAAAGGAAATAATAATGGTAAAAGAAATAAAATAAAAAGAAAATAAAAGAAAGAAATAGCTAGGTGAAAAAAGAATCAAACGCAATCGCCTCCCCGGCAACGGCGCCAAAAACTTGATCGCGCCCCGGCGTACACGTCCCGGGACGACGGTTGTAGTTTTACCGCAAGCGCACGGTATAGCGGCGAGCGGGTATCGAACACAGGGAGGACGAATGACCGTGCTTGCTCCTAATCAACCTGGCTATTTAGAGGGATAATTGCCTTGGGCGATCCTGTCACAATCGTCAGACAAAAGTGCGAAATATCAAATCAAATAGAGAACGCCTAGGGAATGGGGAATCCCCACTACTCACCGTATTTCACAATTGTGGTTCGCCGGTATCGAAATCGCTAGGATGAGAATTTGGATGAACTAGTTGCAACTAAATGTGAAACCAAGCTCACGCTCTCGCGCTGTTGCCGGTCTATAGCTATCCTAGGTTTGGGTCCAATCTCTTGCAAACCCTAGCCTAGGGAAGCTAGCATTGGGATCAACATCATCGTCCAATTGCGCACCGAGTCCAATCTCTTGCAAACTCGGTCCACAATCTAAATTAGGATAGTTCCTACCCGTCCAATCTCTTGCAAATGGGTATCGGCGCGGAATTGCAACCGGAGATCCTAGCATCGGTCCAATTTCTTGCAAACCGATACTTCGAAAATCCGACTCCAACCCAATTCGGATTTCTAGGGCTTCCTATCGAATTGGGATCCAATCTCTTGCAAATCCCAATTGATGTGAATACCTAGCTATCCGTAGTAATTCGATCCCAATCTAATCCCTAATAACAATCCTAGCTCAATTTCTACCGGTTCAACACAAATACGAAATTGGGCTTGTAGGGTTCATCCCCACGCCCCAAGACGTGGAGACTACTCACTAATCATAGCAATAGCACAATAATTGGCAAAGAAATAGACAATGGAATTCATCACAACAATGATATAAACAATAAAAAATAGAGTTTTTGTGGAAGAGAAGTGCAAACCAATGTAGATCTTCAATCAACCCAACAAAAATCCAAGTTTTTCTCTTCACCAATCACAATTAATAAAGCTAAAAAGTAGACTCAAAAAGCTGCAAAAAATCTGAGAGGAGGCTCTCAAAACTAGGGTAAAAACAGAGCTTAAATAGCCCCAAAAATCGTCTAAAAATCCTGACCAAAATGCCCCTGCACAGCCTGTTTTCCGCAAATTTCGCTACAGGCAGCGCATCGCACTCGGCCGAGTGACGAAAGTCGCTCGGCCGAGTGAAAACCCTGTCAATTTCCAGTAAGTCGTGGGCTTCAGGGGTCTTCAGTTCGGGGGCGGCTCGGCCGAGTGAGTTGTCGTCACTCGGCCGATGGCTTCACTTCACTCGGGCGGACGGGATTTGCCACTCGGCCGAGTGGGTCTTCTGAAGCTCAGAGGCCGAAAAACAGTAACTTCGGTCTTTTTGAGAGCCTTCGTCTGGGCGCCACTCGGGCGGACGTGGTTTCGTCACTCGGCCGAGTGGGTCTTCTGTGCTCGGCCGAGTGCACAGGTAACTCGTGTCTGAATTGGTCGGCCGAGCAGTGTCTCGCTGGTCGGCCGAGTGGCTCCTCCACTCGGCCGAGTGGGACACAAAAAATGCCCAAACTGGTCGTTTTGGCCTCCTCGTCGCTCCGGCGACGTCCATTCTTCTTCCGCTCCTCTCCGACAGCAAAATACCCCTCGGAGAGGTCGTCGGTGGCCGTCTAGATTACACGCATCTCGAGATCACTCCTAATCGCGCCAAATCACCTGAAATGCGACAAAAACAAGAAATCGTGAAAAGCATCGCAATATCGTCGATATATCGTGAAAAACATAATTTGGGCGATCAAAATGGCATGCAAACATGCGGGAAAAGGGTGTAAAATAAGGAGTGATCAGAAAGTGATGTAGTGACATTCTTGGTAGGATTGCTACCTATAGTGTCTTTGACACCACTTGTGGATGCACCAGAGGAAGGCCTCACAAAATCTATAGTGACACCACTATAGGAGGTGCGATCATTAGATGCATTAGCTTTTACAAATCCAAGGCCAACACGATGTGTGGCCGGAAATTGATTTGCAAGCAAATCATCCAATTGTCCTTGTCCCTTATTGAATCTCACAATACGGGAGGACATAAGCTCATATTTCTCCTTTAAAGAAGAAATGTTGGTATCCAAGGTGGACACCCGTGCTTTGAGCTCGTGCACTTGGGTTTTAAGAGAATCATTCTCTAATCCCAATTGTGTGTGGCGTGTAACTAGATCACTATTATCCACGGGATGTGTTTGATCTAGTTGAGATTTGAGGGAATTCACCTCATTTCTCAATGTGACATTTTGAGAAGCTAAGTTTTCTTTCTCAAGGGTTAAAGTATCAACAATGGTGTCATTGTTGATAATGCATGGAATGGATGACTTGCTAACTTTTGATTTCTTTAAGCTAGAGTATCTAAGCATTAAAGATTGGTATTTAGCAAATAGTTCTTCATTAGCTATGCGAAGTTCATCCATTGTTACCTCGGTGTTATCCGTATCGAAATCACTCTCATCCGAGAGTGGGTCTTCAAGTGTCATGAAGCACATGTGGGCGCTCTCACCCTTCTCATCATCGGAATCGCTTGATGAGTCATCACTTGAGTCATCAAAGGTACCGATGAGTCCTTTCTTCTTGTCTTTCTTGTTCTTGTTGGACTTGTGGTACTTTGGTGCCTTCCACTTTTCTTTGTTGTTTAGCATCGGGCAATCCCTCTTGATGTGCCCTGGCTTATTACACTTATAACAAAGAGAGGAAGTTGCATTAGTAGATTCAAAACGTTTCTTGGAGGGAAATTTACCTTTGCGGAAGAAGCGTTGGAACTTCTTCGCCATTTGGGCCATTTCACCCAAATCCATCTCGTTCTCGGATTCATCACTTTCGGAGGATGACGAATTGGCGTTGAACGCCAAAGCTTTCTTCTTGGCCTCCGAGGGATTCATCATGGCTCGAATCTTCAATCGGTTATCCTGTGTTAGTTCGTAAGACATAAGAGTCCCGATGAGATTCACCACGGTGTAGTTCTTCAAGTCATTGACCTCTTCAATGGCGATTGCTCGTCTTTCCCATTTGGAGGTCATCCCCATGACAATCTTCCTTACCTTTTCAGGTTCGGTGTAGATTTGGCCAAGGGCTTCCAATTCGTTTGTGATGTCGGTAAAGCGTCCATACATCGATGCAATGCTCTCATTTTCCTGTATGTGAAACAAGTCGAAGTTTTGCACTGCAACATATAACTTTGAAAGATTTACATTATTCGTTCCCTCGTGGTTAACGATGAGATGGTTCCAAATTTGATATGCACTCTTATATGTGCATATCTTGTTGAACTCATTCGGGTCCAACGCACAATGAAGAGCGTTCATTGCTTTTGCGTTGTTGACTTCGGTGGACTTTTCGGAAGTCGTCCATTTCTCGAAATCATCTTCGGTGGGCTCGACGTACTCCTTGTGGAGAGTTCTCCAGAGAGAAGCACTCCTAAGGAATGTCTCCATTATACACTTCCAATAACCAAAGTTAGTACCATTGAAACGTGGAGGACGTACCGTAGATTGACCTTCGAAAAGTGTGGACGCTCCATCGCGGTCGTGATTGTTGTACGTAGGTGGAGGAGGAACGTTGTTGTTGTTGGATGCCATAGATAAAACCTTGCGCTCTGATACCAATGGTAAGGACCCTGTCTATGGGGAAAACACTAGAAGGGGGGGTTGAATAGTGTTTATGCAAATTTAAAAGGAATTTACGTCAAATAAAATGCAATCCAACAAATAGTGCGGAATAGAAGACAACCCAAAGAGAAACACACGTAAACACAGTTATGTTTCAAGGGTTCGGATTACCCAAGTCAACTCCCGACTTGTTCCCGGTAATCCTACGTCCCTACCACCAGGATACCACTGGATACTCAAGTTAGAACCCTAACTTGAGGTTTCCTTAAAACCCACTTGTAGCAACCCTACAAGTGCAATCGAATACAATCGATGTCCTTGACTCCCACAACCAGGGAGCAAGCAAAAACCACTCTCACAACCGAGAGCACAATTCAAATAATGAAGTTATGAAATCTGAAAGCAACACTTACAATCACCTATGCCTTGAAGTAGAACTTGAAGGAGAAGTGTGATTTGTGTTGACGAACTCTCTTGGAAGAGAGGAGAAAAGCACTTTCTCTTGACTGTACCAAATGCCTAGAAGATCAATCTTTGGTTCTAGGTTGGAGAGCAAGAGAACAAGATTTGGAATACTTAGGGCTTTGGATTTGAAAGCTTTGAGCTTTGGAAATGAAAGCTTGAAGGATTTTACAATGAATGAGTAACCTTCCAATGAAACAGTAGAAGCTCTATTTATAGCTTTCTCAAATCCTCAAAACTGTTTAGGCAAAAACCCAATCGAAATCCGTGAGAAAAATCTCAACGGATATAATCTGAACTTGCGACAGGCGACTGATGAACAAACCACAGTCGACTGTTGCACAATCACCAAGGGTAGGTGAGAATTCATAACGGTAACTTACCACGTGGACAGTCGACTGATGAAGCCAAGACAGTCGTCTGTAAAACCAACAGGCGACTGTACATTCTTCGACAGGCGACTGGCTGAGAGAATAGTAAGTTAGATGAAATAATGGAAATCTCATAAGATACATGACAGACGACTGATGCAAGGAACACAGTCGACTGTTAATCAGAACAGTCGACTGTATATCCTTAAACAGACGACTGTCACAGACAGGAGAAATTTCCAGAGAGCTGAGTCAAAGAATAGACTTACAGACAGGAGACTGTTGCAGCATAGACAGTCGACTGATCTAATAGGCAGTCAACTGTATATACAGCATAAGTCGACTGGCCGTAGAAATCGGATCACACAGAGTTTGGGCAAGGAGAGACAGGCGACTGATGAACCATTCACAGTCGACTGTCTCTAAGACAGGCACCTGATAAACGTTCAACAGTAGCCTGTGCGAGATAATCACAGAGGACCCAAAGACTGTATTGAAATAGTCTGTGCATAACAGGCGACTGTAGAACAAAACACAATCGACTGTTTTTGAGACAGGCGACTGTAAACTGTTAAGCAGTCGGCTGTTATGAACAATCCTAGCACAAACAAAAGAGAATTGAATTGAGATCAAAGGACAAAGGTCTAGAGATGTCCTATGACCGAAAGTAGATGTGTGTGAGTGCTCCATCAAAGTTCTACTTCTAAGCTACATACTAGAAGAGATAAAAGAAAAAATTACATTGACGAATAATCTCTTCTTTCCATCGTATGAGCTTGAAGTCTTTATGGAGCTTCAATCATCAATCTACGATCATCCAATTCATATCATTTGCCTTCAATCACGTTTGTGAGTCATCCATTGCTAGTTGATCTTCATAGTAATCTTAGGCAATGGATTAACTGCAAAATAGGGGATTAGTCACAAGTATTTATGTTTGCTCATCATTAACACCAAGTAAGGAGAAGTCCAATACTCAACAAGATCCAGATCCTACACAAACTACATGACTGAATACGAGGCTACCACCAATGGCATCAGGCTGACCTGAGCTTTGGGGGCATGAACGGTTCGACTATATAGTCATTCTAACCTGATCATCCACCAGCTGAGCATGGATTACGAGGCTCGAGATGAGGTGATACAAAACTACCTTGAGTTGCAAAAACCGAGTTATCTCAATTCGAGCAAGCAAAGGTCTAACACATGCCACTGTCAAAGAATCTCTGAGCCAATGCTCTATCAACATTTGCCTCCTCAACCCCAGCAGAGTTGGGACAAGCAGTGTATGTGGATAACCTTCCATACGCTAGTGTGCATGATAAACAACTGTTAAGAATCAAGGATCAAGAACCGACTTGTATGGTGTAACGGCCTGTTTTCAT
>JAULAV010007019.1:0-60234 GCA_030789695.1 Scilla litardierei | reverse complement strand
TCAGAGATCTAAGTGACGTCGTTCACGCATATAGGCTCGTATAATGACCTCAAGTCAAACGACCAACTTTCCTATCATCACTTGAGAACTACCTTGACATTTTTGTATGTGATATCCATGTAGCAGCTCTCGTTGGATTGTTTAGTGAACTCATTCTCTAATGAGCAAATATGTCTCGTCTCTGATTTATCCAAATCGAACGATCAAGAGATCATCACCACCGACACTTGATGAAGGCAAAGCACACAAAAGTCTATCTAATGCATTGATGTCCTTTCTCAGTGCTTCTACGACTACAAACAGTTTTAGACTTTAAGTTACAAACAATCGAAACACTTCTTAATGATCGAGATTCACATCACGATACATGTTCTACATCGCATTAAGTCTCAAAACTTTAACTAAGTATAAAATGCATACACACATTTAAAATCATACTCAGATAAACAGTACCAAATAGTTTACTATCATTTTGAACAAGATGTCCCAATTATAAATAATTGTCATCGAGGGTATACATTTTCCAACATCTCTCACTTGCACTCAAGCCTAATTATCCTAGTATCACATACCACTTTTACACATGAGTATCTCTAGACGATCACATGATAGAGCTTTCATGAATGGATCAGCTAAATTTGTCTCCTGCAAGAGTTTTATGTCCTTCTTCGATTATATATCACATATGAAGTGATATCTATGAAGAATACTTTGCAGCCTTGGTTCCTATACCAAATCTCTAGTCTTTCTCAAGTACTAGAAAATTGTCTTTATCTATTTTTAATGTCCTTCTCCAGGGTCAGACTGATATCATTTCACTGTACCGAGTGCATAAAACAACATCTGGTCTTGTACATATCACAATTTACATGATGGATCCAACTGCCGAAGCACATGGGATCTCTATCATGTGATCTCTCTCCAAGTCAGTCATTGAAGACATCCTCTTGAAAGAGTTCTACCATGATTGACCGGTATGAAACTGTCCTTACTATGCTAAACCATTTTATCATGGTGTCAATGTACTTGGAGTGGGATAGACTCAACATCCTTTTAAATCTATCTCTACATATTTTTACACCGAGTGTAAATGATGCTTCTCCCACGTCCTTCATGGATAATTGGTTCAACAACCATCCTTTTAATAGATTTCAACAACTCTATTACGTTCATTATCAAAAGGAATGTCATCCATGTACAATACGAGGATGACTAAAAGAATTGCTACTAGTTTTATGTAGTCTACAAGATTTCTCTTCTCTCCCACTGACCTTGACCCCTTCTGGCTGAGTCATGTAACTTTTACATCCTTCTGCCAGATTTCATAGTCATAAGCAATAGTGAGTATATTCCAAATAGACTTGTGCATGGCTACTAGTGAGAACGTTTTGTAACTAGCCTAGCATTGCATATTTCTACATTTCCATCTACACCGATCTTTCTCATTGAAGATCCATTTGCAGCCAATGGGAACATTTTCCTTAGGTGCATTTTATAAGATACATACACTATTAATGCGCATAGAATTCATTTTGGATTTATCGCATCAAGCCACTTCTCAAAGTCTCTACTCTGAACGGTTTCCTGAAAGCTAACGCGTTCATCATAACCTATGATGCTATCCCTGGAGCCTTCAAGCCACTTCCTGAGGACTAGTTGGGAAAATATTATGTTCTGACTCTCCCACTAGTTCCGACACCAATCAGAGTTCAGGCAAAAGTACTAAGGTATGGCCCCAGATCGAGGGTTTTAACTCAGCGTCACTCACAATGAATCGCACCATGTCAAACAAAGTGTGATTCCTTGTGTAGGTAGAGATGACCAGAGAAAGAATCACATTCTCTTTTAAATACGCATGAAACTTATGGCTTAAGTATTCTCTTTCTCGATCAAATTGAAGGATTTTAATAATTAGTAAGTTTGTTACGACACTCTTTAAATCGCTCAAAAGTATCGGATTTGTGTTTCAACAAGAACATGTGTCCATACTTAGAGTAATACGTTGATGAACGTAATAAAATGATCCTCTCTGGCTAATGTAGATATGGATCAACATACGTCCGAATGTACGAGACCACATAGTTCACTAACTCTCTCCATTTGTCCTACAAAAAGAGTTTTGGCCATTGTATATTAGAGGCAAGATTCGCAAGTGTCATATGACTCATAATTCGAGAGGCCTAAAGGCCCCTCTTAATGTAATTTGATAAGGATCTATTCTTCATTATGACCTAGTCTACTTTGTTAAAAAAGTTTTCATTTGTTTCCTTATGTTTTCATGTATTAACACTTAATACATCATCATCATACACAATATATACACTAGAATCCCAAATTCAATCAATTTTACCATCAAAGAAATAAGTTCATAACTTTTCATTTATTATAAATATATATCCACCTCTAGCCAACTCTAAGATGGAGATTAAATTGAATAGAAAATTTTGTAACATAATATTGCAGCAAAAGCAGGATGGTGACGCTCGCCAAGGTGTGTCAGTCATTTAGGTGGCCACAGCAGCAACTCTTGCTCTGTTGCCGACCTTGAGAATAATATCTTCCTTTTCCAGCCTTTTATTCCTTCTCAGCCCTTGTAACTAATTACAGATGTGAGAAACCACACTAGTATCAAATACCATTAATTTAGAAGTCACGAAAAAGAATGTACTTTGTATAACAATTATACCTGAAGTTGAGACATCAGTATGTCCCTTCTTCTGTTGCTCCAGGAACATCTTGCAGTTCCTCCCAATGCCTGTTCTTGCAGTAGAAATAACACTCTGCCTTGACAGATGCACCCTTGCCAACTTTCCCTTACCATTCCTGATTGCCTTCTGATCGCGCCCGGATATACACCAGGAAAACGACTGTAGTTTTACTGCATGGGCACGACGTAGTGGCGAGCGGGTATCAAACTCAGGGAGGACAATTGACAGTATCCTACTTTGATCACCTAGCTATCGATGGAATAAGAATAGTATTGATGGTAATGTCACAATCGTTCAAATAGTAAATAGATATCAATATAATAAAGCGTCTAGGGATAGGAAATCTCCACTATGGACCGTCTCTTATCCTTGTGAATCATGAATATCAACGTTGCAAAGCTTGAATGTAGGTGAACTAGTCGCAACTTAATGTAGAACCAAGCTCATGCTCTCGCGCTATTACCGTTCTATAGCAACCTAGATTAGGGCCCACTCTCATGCAAACCCTAACCTAATCCACTAGCGTGAAGATCGACATCATCGTCCAATCGCAACTCGAGCCCACTCTCGTGCAAACTCGAGCTACGACCTAGGTTATGATAATTAGTATTCGTCCAATCTCTTGCAAACGAATATTAGTATAGATTTATAAGAAAAATCCTAGCTTTGGTCCAATCTCTTGCAAACCAAATCTAGAGAATTTCAATTATAAACCTAAGTCGAATGTCTAGGCCTTTCCATCAATTGGGATCCAATCTCTTGCAAATCCCAATCGATGGAAATTCCTAGCTACTTGCAATAAATCAATCAAAACCTAACCTTTCTTCAATCCTAGCAACAATTCTATTCATTCATCACAATTCAAAAGATCGGGTCCATAGGGTTCATCCCCATGCCATAGAACGACGAAACTACTCACAAATCATCATGGAAATCACAGAAATAAAGCAATAGATCATATCACAATTCATTGTAAAGAATAGACAATTCATAAAAATAAGAGTTTTAGCAAGAAAGAACAAACCAAAATTGTCGCCTATGATCTCCAGCTGAGATTTCAGAAAAGAATAGCCGTCAAATAGAAGTCTCTCCTAAAACTAGGGATAAAACTAGGTTTAAATACAAGCCAAATTCGCCTAAAAAATCCTGACAGATTTGCCCCTGTGCATCCCAGAAATCGCAAGCTGCTGATTCGGGTTCAATATTACATATTTAACCCCCCATTTAGCCCTATTTTGTGCTCATGTGATGATACATCGTTCTCTAATTCATACGTATTTTCTACACATTTATTTATTAGAGAAAACACACTATTTAAGCACAAAACAGCAATTAACAAAGTATTTCTGCACTTTTTATATTTTTCCTAGCTTGGTCTCGTTCTCACGATTCCAACGACTATTTATTTGTATTTTTCTGAGATCTGTGCTAATTTCTGTGCTTTTTTGAATGCAGAATACCAATTAATTGGAGAAATACGCAAAGAAATACGATTATACGCGCCACGTGGCAGCATCTTGACCGTCTGTACTTAATCCAACGGCCGCGATCAAATCATACGCGTAACCGTATGCGAGCTGCTGCGAAATATTCGTGGCCGTTGGATACGGATCCAACGGTCTGCGCACGATCAATTTCAAATCAAGAGCGGGAGATCAAGGTGCGACGTGGCGATACGGAGACCGCCCAATTCAAATCCAACGGCTCGCATTTCACCCGCTCGAACGCAGAACGCAGCGTAATTAAGGGGACACATGGCTTAGTGTGACCCGTTGATATCAGATCGGACGGCGAAGATCAAATACGAATTCAGATCTGAATTCGATTTCGCGAGCGTGACGTGGCCTCGCCGTAGCCCTCCGATTCAGATCCGACGGTCCAGATCGAGATCCGGAGCTCAGTTAGCGGATGCGGGCTTTGCACGGATTTTAAAGTCCATGTGGCGTCGCTGTGTTCGATCCCGCTGCGATGGACGGTCACGAATTGATCCGCTCCAGATCTACGGTTGAGATGTGTTCGGGTGCGATTTTGAAGCGGATTTGGAACCCGTTAAGCAACCCAAACCCGCAATCTTATTATATAAGCGTATTTAGGGTTTTTGGGCGTATTCAAGCAGATTGGGGCGTATTCTGAGCGTATTGGTGGCTCTAGGAGCCGTATTCTCCCCCTGAAAAATTCTGTAAAATTCCAGAGGCTATTTTCTTATTTCCAGAGAGTTTTAATGTCTTTTCAAGGATATTTGGTGATGAATTCTTAACTTAAACTCCTTATTTAGTGCTTTTTCTACCGTATTTTGCTATATTCTTGATGTATTTGGCTATGGAACTTGTTTATTCTGATATTATGAGTAGCTAAAACTTAATTGTGCTTGGTATGGCGTAGTTAGGGGCTATGATTTGTGGTAGTTTGGTTGTATTCCATGTGCTAAATCGTTAAACGTCGCTAAAATTGTAATCTTTGTTCGTAAATCGACTTTTTTTAGATTCCAAAAGAATTGATTAAGTAGATGATCGTCCCAAAAGGGTGAGTTTTGATCTCCCCAAAAGGGAGTTTCATACCGTAGTTTTGATCTCTCCAAAAGAGAGTTTCATATCGTATTATAGTTTTAGCGACGATCTTTTTGAATATTTTGCTTGAACCCCCAAAAGGGCATCTTCCGATGAGTTGCTCCCAAAAGGAGAATTCATTGAGTTATATTGGGTATTTTCCGGTGAATTGCTCCCAAAAGGAGAATTCATTGCGTTATACCTATCAACCAAATTAATACGAATCGTTGACCCTAGCGAACCCATACCATGTGCACACTTTTTATAGATATTTTCAGACACGATTTTCTATGTTTATATTGATCACGTGTTCACATCACCATCACCGTCACCATTTGTGAAGCGGTTAGTCTCTTTCCGATAGATTTCTATTTGATTTGAATTGTGGTTGCAACAGATTTCTTCCCGTGGATTTGACATCTGGACTCCCAGATTTTACTACTTGTACGGACTCTTGCACTTGAGAGAGAGCACCCTTTCGGAGCCCACCAGCTGCGTAGCAGTCGGAATGCATCACTCGGCCGAGTAACAATGTCACTCGATCGAGTGACAGACCCAATAATAAAACAGAGAATCTGGGGGATTCGAGGGTCTATCTCTCTGACAGACTCGGGCGAGTAGGGTTCTTTACTCGGCCGAGTAAGAAATCTTGCTCGGTCGAGTGGGCTTCCTCAGAATTTCCAGTAACTTGCCAGCTTCTCCGGATGAAATCCCTGTAGTACTCGGGCGAGTGAGCTTTCTCACTCAGCCGAGTAGACTTTCTTACTCAGCCAAGGAAACTTTGAAATTTTTTTGTGCGTATCCGTTTCACTCGGCCGAGTACAACTCTTCACTCGGCCGAGTGAACTCTCTGTTCGGCCGAGTAAGCTTCTTCTGGGCTCTTTTCTCCTCCTCCTCGCCTCCTCGTCGATTCTATTGAATTTCTTCCTCTTCCACTCATCCTCTAGCGCTGCTAACTCCTTAAATAAGCTGTGGGCGACGCTCCTGTAACGGCCAGTACTCACTATTCGTTATACGGCTGTGCGTATAGCAATTTCAGGTACCTGATTGGTTTCGTTGCTTTGTAAGTGAGTCGTGTAGTTGAGTCGATAGGGCCGTAGCACATTGGTTGCATCCTTAGCAAGCCACCCCCGGCGTGTGCCCAACTGGGGATTACTGTCGCTTTTGGACCCCGTATCCTATGTACGCTTTTCGTGCACGTAGTCTTGTTCGTGCACGTAATTATTTTAGATCTTGTCTGTATCCGACCCCTATAGTGTGATATGCCGTTGTGACCCTCTCTGAGAGTATTAAAATTGTGGTGTTAATTGGGAACGTCATTTCGCGGGTCGTTCTCCCACGATTTGATCTTATTTGATGAGACGTCGCGATTTTCACTTTTGTCACGAGGCTTTTCTATTTTTAGTTTCATTTCTCGTCATCGAAATTGTGATCCTTCTTCTCTGACTTCTTTCTCTCGTCGCTTCGGTCACCCCAGTATTTATTTCACAATTTTTGGGCTTCGTTTGACCTATTTTCACTTTTTGCCCAACTTAAATATTACTTTTAACCCTAAGTTCACAGAGTATTTTGTTCCCAATAATTATTAATACATATATTAGCCAGGTTGACTCAGCCATTTCTTTTTTTGACTGCACACAAACCCACGCATCAGGGTGAGAGAGAGAGAGAGAGGGTATTAGGGTTTTAATAATTTTTGTATAACAACTTTATAACGAATTCTTTTAAAACAATTATCACCCTAACCTAGCCCTACCCCTAGTTCACATGTGCCCCCTCCTGTTAATAGACTTGCCCCCTCCTGTTAATAGACTAGAGCCATTCTCCTTTTCTTTGCCAGCAACCAAAACAAACACTTATTTAATAATAGACCCTAAAACACAAGACAACCCCACGTGAGCCCTCCTATTTGAAATACCCTATGGGCTAACATTGCGTACGTTGCCATTTATAATATCAAACCCTAGTTCTTATTTCTCTCCAAACACTCACAGCCGCCACAACAAAAAAATAAAACTATCGAACTCTTCTCTCCCCCATCGAGACCCGACGCTGGCGTAGCCTGACCGTCGCTCCTCCCTCTTCTCCGACTGCCTCAGGTCGGAACCACGCAAGTTGTCCACCGTTCTCTCCCCTCACAGCATGCTGCCCCTCGCCGTCAGCCTCTGACCCACGTCAGCCTGTCTCGGCCTCATACTCCTTCTTCTCCAGCCATCACTCCGATCTCCGGCCACCAAGAGAATACCGACATCTCCCCTCCCTCTCCAGATCATGCAGCATCCCTCAGGCCGTCGGTTTCCATCTCCTCCGGCCAACCTAACTCACGGCAAGACCCGACTTCAGCCTCCCCTCCCTTGCTCCGGCCTCCGGCATCCCTCAGGCCACCTGCGCACCCTCTACACCGTATCACCCAACATCCCCCTCCTTTGAGAACACCTGAACCCGTCCGACAACCGCCCCAAAACTGCAAACGTCCAGCCATCTCTCCCACAACGAGCTCTGGCCACCTATAGATCTGCTCCTCTTGCTTCTTGCCACAACACCCTCCTTAAACCGCCTTTCGCTGCTGCCCTAGGCGTCGATTGTCGCTGTTGCGACATTCGGCAGCCCCCGAACTGTTGACGCCATCCCCTCGCATGGCTACGACTTCCATCTAGCCTCTGTCCATGCTCAACACGTCCCGCTAGCCGTGGATGTCTCGCGTCAACCTCCAGAAGCATCGTGGGACCATCCCCTGGTTACAGTCTAGTTATTAGTCTTGAATCGGATAAACTTGGTGAACGGACGTATTGATATGATGTTGCTAGCTAGTATCTTTAATAATCGATGTTTAACTTGTGGACGTATATATGGATGTTAACAAGATTATTCGTAGGGCTGTTAGTTTGTTTCATAATTTCTGGTTAATGTGTTAGACTTGGTTGCTAGCTATGATTGTCGGATATATTTTTGTACCAGCAACGTGATGTAGACAACCTATTCATTTATTTAGCAATCATTAATAATGTTATGTAAACCCATCGTATGACAGAGAACTTGTTAAAATTGGGTCTTTAGACATTTTAGGATTTGTCTAATAATTCTATTTCCGTCGTAACGAACTCATTCGTGCACGTGATTTATCTCAGAGTAACCGTCGTTCCGTACCGTTCACAAAACCGAAATTCGACCCCTGACGTCACTACCCGACGTCAGTGTAGCTCTCGCGTCATGTTGAGGTAACGTTCTGCACCCTTAGGACCCCCAACCTATTGCCTGTTAATCAAGACTAAAATCGATGTTTTTAAAGTGTTTTAAATTTACTAATCAAGATTAATAATATGAGACTGTAGGCTGGTGGACTTGTGCACATAGGTTGTTTGTGACTTTGGACTCTTTTGGACGGTGTTTTTCTGACAGCAGACTTGCAGGCAAGTGAAACATGCCAACTTTTGCTTAGGGCCATGTTTTAGGCCACTTCCTTGTTTTTAGCGTAAAAGAGACTAGACAGTGAAATGATAGCTGTCTAGGCGCAACTTTAAGATCTAGCTTGACAACGAAGCTAGATCTGTCACCCTGCCATGTCATTCATGCATTGTTGCCTGCCACGTTTAAATTCCTTATCTGTACGCACTTAAACTATTATCTGCCATGCAATGCATCTTACATGTCATCCAAGTTGAATGTTGCATTCGTAGCACACGCTACAATACTTGTACTTCCTTGTTCAGGCTAGGTGCACCCCTATGCCATATTGAAAAACACTTCCTGGCTCGTGATCCAGAAGCGAGCATTCCGTGTTCGGGGGTAAGGCCATGGCTCGATACACGTGGAGGGGTAGGGATAAGCGATCACTTGAGCTTAGGAGTTGGCCCGATCAGCCACTCTAGCCAAAAGGCGTAATCTCTGTGCACGACGTGCTTACTAGACTTGTCCTTGTCCTTGTGATTGTTCTTGCAAAACTCGATATCCATGCCATGATTTAAATGCTAGTTGCCATGCCATGCTCGTACTTTACTTTACTTGTTGCACTCATGCTATATCTGCCATGTCATTGCATCATGCTAGAACTGCTAGGTTGCTTACTTTTACCTTCAGTTTCCTTGCACAAGTCTCTTGTAGACTTGCTGACATGTGCCCCTTGCTCTTTTGGGTGTCACATGTTAGACCCTGAGCCAGAGACCATTGCTGAGGACGTGGTATTAGCTGACGCTGAGCCTGAGCCCATGTCTGTCCAGGAGGAGTTTATGGACATCGGTGACCAGTCTTAGTGACCTTGCCGAGCTTCATTTTGTTTCAGGATTTCTGTTAGTCGTCGGTGCGTGACACCTTTACTTTGTATGTTGTACTTTTGTTGGCCATGTTTGGGCCTTAGACTCTTTTCTTTTCAGCCTGGTGGCTTTTCTGTGATGTTGGAACTTATTTTATGGATATTCTGAGATTGCTTTTTGTCTCATTATCTTTGTTTCGTATCGCATTTGCAAGGACCTACCATTTGAAGTTTTATTGACGCTTAGCAGGCTTGTAGCTTCGCAGCTTCAAGTCTGTGCAGACCTACTCACGCCTCGCCTCCATATTTTTGGGAAGCGGGGCGTGACAGCTCCGGTGTGCGCAAAAGTCCCTTGGTCTCATTTTTGCTCCAGCTCGCTCCATATCTCCTGCAATACGACAAAAACAAGAAATAGTGAAAAGCAACGCGATATCGTCGAATAATCGTGGAAAATGCAATATGGGCGATCGAAATGACATGAAAACATGCAGAAAAAAGGTGTAAAATAAGGAGCGATCAAAATCCCACAAGCTTACCTCTTACTCGTCCTCAAGGAAGATGAGTAAACGGTGAACCCGAAGGGTAAAAATAAGGAAAAAGGAAAAAGAAGATAGAAAAGAAAACAAAGAGGGAGGTGCTAGATCATTTTCTCAGGACGTGGACTTGCTTACTCAAATAGCATACGACGAATAAAAACATGCCAAAGATTTTTATCTCGATATCATGATCATATAGGGATGCATTCAATATAGAAACCCAAGAATATCAAAACGATATGAAATATGAAATCATTCTAGAATTAACATCGTCTGAAGCATTTAAAGTAATATACATAATCATAGACCACACACTTTTCAATTGATTGCTTTCTATTTGGAGTATAAGAGGTATCACACAATATGAAGCAATAAGAATAGAAAGGTGTGGTTTTCATGAAATGCTTGCTAAGCTTCAATTCCTGGACTTCGTAAAACTTTTAGTAATCTCACCGAGTATAGAAAATTACCTAGCTTAGGTTGTCATGCATAGACAAGTAGCCACTCTCTCTCACATCATTGGATCCTCCCCCAAGCTTATCTATAAGCGTGGTGGCATCAAATAAATCAATAAATCTATTCCCATTTTTTTGAAGCTCCAAGAAATAAAAAGAATGAAGAAGGAATGAAAGAGACAAAGAATATGAAGTGGGATCATGTATGAACTTCTTTTCTCTTTTCTTTTCTTTTTCTCTCTTTTTTCATATCAATATATACAACTGTGGTCCCAAATCAAAAGATAGAGAGATATACATGAATATTTTTTTCTTTTTGATCTTGGGGTGTTGGAGCATGGATTTTTTATAGCATGGGAATATGCCAATATAGGATTCGCTAAAGGGAGATTCACCAATGATTTTAAGTATAGAAATGATGCTCAAGAAATGTGGAGAAAGAAAAATATGTAACACTCGGTTCACTCTATAGAATGTGCACGACAACTTTTAGCAGGGCAATGTAATCTATTCAGTTTGATCTCAGAAAGCAAACTAGTCCAGTTATATCAACATAGCATACATTCAATCAACCTGAAAGTGAAGCGTACAATTTTCATGCAATAAGAAGTGATACAAGACAACAAATCAGTACTCCAAATATAAGCAATCAATGCGTGAAGCTTGGTGTGTTTTCTATGAAGAGTATACAATATAAATCATCAGACTCAGCTAATAAAAGAATTTCATCCACATTCATATAACAAAGTGAGGGTTTCTATCTCGAATTCATAGCAAGCATGGCATATGGTATCTGAAATAAAAACGATGGCATGACATGATAATATGCATATAGAGATAAGCTAGCACCACGTCATCATCATCACAGAAAATTCATCTCTAGCAAAAAGATAAAGGAAATAAGGATAAAGAAAAATGAAAAGTACTGTACACATGCAGCGCATACAAAAGGTAAGAAAACATGATGCATGAGAAAAAAATGAAAAAGTGGGTGAAAATAAGTGTAAAATAAAGAAAGGTGGGAAAAATAAAAGTAACAGTGAAGAAAGTGAAAGGTGCGTGAGACACTCACTCCCCCAAGCTAAACGACACATTGTCCTCAATGTGCAAAGTGTGGCACACCGAGAAATATGATATGGGTCAGGTGGGTGAGGATGCATGCATGATGGAAATAAAAGAAAAAAGAGATGGATATGCAAATGATGCATGCAGAGATCAAAATGGTGAAATATGAGTGTCCCCAAAAATACATCCTCTCTCCCAAAATGATATAGACAAGTATGAGCAAAATGTGAACAAAACGTGTGTGGAGGAGGGGTGCAAAATCAGCAGGCAGAAAATATCCAGAATAGCAGAAGAAAAAGTATGAGAGGCATCCAGTGTGTGCCTAAGTAGGTGGTGGAGCACCAGCACCGTCCTATGGAGGAGGAGGAGGAGGAGGTGGTGGTGGTGGTGGCTGCGACAGACGCGCAAGGATCTGGTCCAGGCTAGCCTGAAAACCAGGAAGTAAGGCGACGTGTCTCTGCACAGCAGTGATGGTAGCGGAGAGAGCCCGAAAATCTCATCTGAGCTCACTAACTGCCCCCTTTAGAGCACGGACGTGCTGAACTAGTGTGTCGGGGGAGGTGGGGCAGAGGGTCGAACATGTGAGGAACGGGGCTGCCTCTCACGGCTACCATAAATAACTGGCGCGACTACCTGGTGGGGCTGTGGTGCTGTGCTCACAAAAAGACGCTCAGCCTTCCTGGGAGGCTGAGACGTAAGACTGGTCGAAGAAGAAGGAGCAGCAGCAGAGGCTGAAATGGCGATAGAGGGCGAGTGGGACAGAGAGGTTGCTGACACAGACATGGGGATAGACGTCATGACACTCTCTGTGAAGATAGCTGCAGTGGAGACAGAAGTGTCGATGGCTGGGGAGGCCGTGAAGTGCATAGAAATGACTCCCCAGGGGTCGAGAATAGGAAAGAGGAAAGGGTCTCCACTGCGGAGGCAAAAGAGGGATCGCCGCTCTCAATAATGGTGGTGGGATGCTCAGGGCTCATGGCAGAAATGGGGTCAATGGATATCGGCACAGTGGTGGTGGTGGTGATGGTCTCAGCTAGTGTACTCCCGACACTGACAGAAGTGTGGATAGAGGTGTCAGGAGGTGCAGACAAAGCAGGTGCAGGCTGAGGTATCACTGGGTCCAGAGGTGGAAGGAGGGTCTCCTGCTGAGCACCCTCAGGCTCAAGCACATACACAGCAGGGATGAGGAGATCCATCGCTGGAATCCACTCCCCTCCTACGGGTCCAATATAGGACCGAGCGGGGCTCGGAAGAATCATGTAATCAGCGCCAAAAGGACCGTTCAGCCACACCCAGTGGTGTTGACCATGTGGATGTAACATCCTCATCCGGGCCATAACATCTATGGAAAGAGAAGTGGGGCCCGGAGGTCTAAGCAAGCCAGCTGGAAGATCCAATCTGCACATGGGAGCCAGACGAGTAATCAGACCGCCGCAACAGATAGGTGTCCTAGCACCGACAGAAAGAACGATGCGGTCCAAGTACCAACCGGCTATATCAATCTCAATGGTGGGGAGTAAGACGTCTCCACCCCTCTCGTAGGCCTGTGATCGAGTCATCGCGTAGAGCATGTAGAGCTCTGACGTCGACATCGTCCCCGGCTCATACCTCGCTAAGAAAGTGGTCGCCATGAGGCGCGCAATGCAGAGGCATGGGTGGAGGATAGCGGAGGCCTTGGCCCGGCTAGGGTCAAAGGCGAGAGGAGATCCAGTGATACGTGTCCAGAAAGCATGTGGGTCGAATGACGGCGGTGGGATGTGCGTGGGACTATAGGCTCGGTCTGGATCCGGAACTGAGGGCCACTGAAAGTAGGCTCGGAGCATGTCGAAAATGACCTCGCACTCATGATCCATCAGTCAGAAAGAGCAACCCCTTGGAGTCCTAGCAATAGAACTCAGTACCTCTAGTGTCGGACGGATATAGGCATCCGCCGACACCGACAAAAAGTCACGTCACCCCACGTTGTCATAACACTGGACAGCCCCTCAAATACCCCTAGGCACTCAAAGTCTGATATGTGCCAAACCTAGAGGGTACGATCGATCGATGGGAGATACGCTCAAATCTGGCGCAGTGCGCGTCATCTTTGAACGTAATCACCATCGTGTCGAAAGCGGGGGCGGGCTGTACCGATGGTGGAATCGGTCCGGTAGGAGGCGGATGTGTGGGTGGTGGTGGGCTAGGTGGAGGGGAGTCTGCCCTAGTAGAAGAGGATCCAGGATTGCTGGACCTCTTCCGCTTGGAAGCGGGCGCCTGTGTGCGAGACCTAGTATCGGGCGGCATATGAGCCGCAGAAAGTGCCTACCCAAAAAGAATGCGAAGTGCTGAAAATATGGAACGAGTATACCTGAGCACGACACGAGAGAAAGCAGTGTAAGAGTGCAAATAATTGCCTCCTCCGAGAAGCGCCAAACCCATCCTGAATCTCCCCCAAGCTGGCTTGAAACAAAAGTTCACCAATTAGCAATGAAAATTAATACGTATGGGGTAAGGTTAGGTATTATATATATATATTTTGGAGAATATGCTTGCACTTTATTGATACTAGAAAAATTGTACCGGACTCAAGGGAGGAGGAAGGATGATTGCAAGTTGGAGCGAGGGCACAGGCGCCATCACCCCACACCATAACAACCACCTTCCGCTATCCCAAGAGCCAAAACCAGCGAAAAGAAATACAATATCGACAACCTAAGGAATCAAACCCCAATTTGAAGGGGGGAGTTCTCGCTACCATGGAGCTCCCAGTCTACCTGCCTCATGGCAACTCTAACATCCTCAGCAATATCCTCAAATAGAGTCGCCTGTCTCTGATTATTACCCTCAAAGATTCTCCTGTTACGCTCCCTCCAAATGTGCCAGGTCATAACAGCAAGAACAGTTTTGGCCAATCTACCCAAGTTGTCCTTCGCATGATAGTGAGAGAGTATCAAATTCCCTATACATGCTAATGAGGCTGGTAGAGGAGGAGTGAACCCCATTTTCAGAAAGCTCCTGCAAAGGAGGTAGTTAGAAAAGCTGCACTCAAAGAATAAATGGTCTATATTTTCATGAATATTATCAGGACAAAGAACACAATAAGGTGAAGTAGACACTCCCCATTTCACGAGCTTATCACGGGTGAGCAGCTTCCCATGAAAAGCTCGCAGTAACGAAATAGCCATCTTGGAGATATGCCCCTGGAACCAGACAAACTTGTAGAAGGGAAACAATGGTTTTATAACTCTAGTCCCAGACCAGACATCACGCAAGGAGGGGGACTTGGAGACCCAGGTCCAGCAGTCATCACCAGTAGATAACGTCACATTTAGAATCAAGTGCCGCACAGCAATAAGGGATCTGAAATTAGCCCAACCCAAATTGGTCCAGTAATCCCTAACCATAAACCCCTCCTCCCTAGCAGGGACCACATAAGCATCATTAAGAGAACCACAAGGAAGCCAATTATCAAACCAGAAGAGAGTGGAAGATCCATCTTTAACTATACGCTTGGTAAGCTTCTTAGTGAACTCCCTACAGTGCAATATGAATTTCCAAGTGCCAGATTGCATAGGATGTGCTTTAGCAAGAAAAAGGCTAGTGCTACCCAAATAGTGATTTCTCATGTAGGAAGCCCAGATCCCACCATGTGTAAGCATACGCCAATACAACTTAACACCATATGCATTGTTCAACGCAGCAAAACTTCTAAGCCCCACACCTCCTTCTTGCTTAGGGGAACAAATATCGTCCCAAGCCCAGAGATGATTTTTCCCCCAAATAAAATTCCTGCATATAGTTGTGAGAGAGCGCAGAACAGATTTGGGTATGTGAAAAGCCTGCATCCAGAACACCACCATCCCGTAGATAACAGTTTTAACCAATTCAATACGGCCAGCAATGGATAATAGGGATGATGACCATCCCTGCAGCCTGCTTTTGCACCTGTCAATCAACCGGCTGTACATAGGGGCTTTAGGGTATTTGGCAGAGAGCGGGAGACCCAGATATGTGGAAAGAGATTGCACCCTTTTAATGCCCATGATTTTCGTAAGATCACTGGCCCCCCCTAACCCCCTTGCTGAAAATACCAGAGCTTTTACTCCAATTAACCTCAAGCCCAGAAAAAGAATTGAATGTAGTGAGGAGATCTCTCAGACCCTTAAAAGAAGCCACATTTGCACGACAGAACACCAGCAAATCATCAGCAAAAAGAAGGTGGGTAATGGCACCAACTCTTTTCATAGGCCTGATACTGCACTCAGCATTAGCCTTAGCCATAAGCAAGGAGAAGGCTTCCATAACAATCACAAATAGGTAGGGGGAGAGAGGGTCTCCCTGCCTCAGCCCCCTATTAGATTGAAACATGCCATAAGGGGAGCCATTAATCATGACAGAGAAGGAGTGAGTGGATATGCATTCACTCAGCCAACTGATGAATTTGTGCTTGAAGCCCATTTGGTGGAGCATGAAGTAAACAAATTCTCTATTAACGCTATCAAAAGCTTTCTTCAAATCAAGCTTGAGGCAGGCCCAACTACCCATAGGACTATTAAAGTCCCTGATGTGTTCATGCGCAAGCAAAGCACAATCAGCAAGTAATCGGTCATGCAAAAAAGCAGCTTGATTAGGCGATATGAGCTCAATGACTGCTTTCTTCAGACGGTTGCATAGAATTTTGCTGATGATTTTATACAGAACATTACAACAGGCAATGGGTCTATAATCACCAAGATTGGTAGCGTTGGCATTCTTGGGGACAAGTGTAAGAAAGGTGTGATTAACTTGACGATATAACTTCCCAGACTTGAAGAAGTTAAGAATAGCAGTGGTAACATCATTCCCAATAATATCCCAAGAGTTCTGATAGAAGAAACCATTGAAACCATCAGGGCCAGGAGCCTTATCCACTCCAATTTGGAATACAACATTTTTCACCTCCTTAGCTAAAACCGGCCTTTCTACCCAATCAGCAGCCGTATTAGTGAGGACTCTTTTAGTAGTAAGGCGAGGGAAAACTCTCCAGTAATCATTTAGATTATAAAGGATGGAATAAAATTCAGGGGCTTTAACTTTCAAATTTTCAAAAGATTTGTTTCTAGTACCATCAGGGCCAATGAGATGACTGAGATTGTTACGGCTCTGCCTGTTTCTCATAGCAGTATAGAAAAAACGGGAGTTACGATCCCCAAGACTAAGCCAATCTTGTCTGCTCTTCTGCCTAAGATTGGACTCTTCAATGTCAATAGCTTCAGCAAGCTGATTGATCAAAATACGCTCCTTTCTTTGTAACTCAACACAATTGCTAAGATTAGGATCACACTGAATAGTAGCATGCTCAAATCTAGCCACATCATTGGCCTCTCTAAGACCAGCACCAAAATTTTTGAGCCCCTTTTTCAGGTTTTTAAGTTTGGCAACCAGCTGTATCATAGGGCAGCCATTAACCCTAATATGCCAGTGCTCCTTGACCACACTAGGGTACTCAGGACAGTGTTGCCAGGCATTAAAGAATTTGAAAGGTTTAGGATCGGTACCCCCAGGCTGATGAGTACGGATAATAAGAGAGGAGTGATCGCTGGTACCTCCATCAACATATTCACAGTAAGATGATGTGAGAGTGTTAATCCAACTATTATTGCAGAAGGACCAATCAAGAGTGGCAGAGATACGCCGTCGCCCAATATTGCGATTATTCCAACTCAAGATGTTACCAACAGTCTTGAGACCAATAAGAGCACTAGCATTGATACAATCATTGAACTCGTCAACCATAGGCCCCTTGACCGATCTACCACCAACCTTATCCATTGCGTATCTGACGCAATTGAAATCACCCCCAATAATCCAAGGATCATGTTTAAATTTAATAGCACTAGAGATAATATCATCCCAGAGAATTCTACGCTCTTGGTAGGAATTGGAGGCATAGACAATAGTAACAACCATAACAAACCCTGCAGCGTTGCTACATCTTAAGGAAATGTGTTGAGCCTTCATATCTTCAATCCCACACTGCCAGATATCAGGATCGTACATACTAATAATACGGCCATTCCGATGTGAGCTGTGATTGGTGATTGATAACCACTTTTTAGGGAAGCATTTGGTAATTCAATGGATATTATTCTCGGTGACCTTAGTTTCGATGAGTCCTACAAGAGAAGGCGCATATTTCTGCAAACGATCCTTAAGATCACGACGCCTAACGACAATATTAAGCCCCCTAGTGTTCCAGATAAAAAGAGTCATTGATCAGGGTTGGAAGGCGAGAGGTTCTCACCCTCCCTATTAATCCGCGAGCTCTTACGAGTACCCTTACTTGAGACCACAACCCCCTTATTATGGACTTGTTTCTTTTTTCCCTTACCACCCTTACTGTTTTGCTTCAGGAGCTCTTGGTCAATGAGCCAAGCCTCATTGGCAACAGTCAATTCGATTGGCTCGTTATCAGAATCGATTTGATCCGCTGCCCCCAGTAGAGATCCCCCCATTCGAGGCCCGCCTAAGGCGCTAAAAGAGTTTCCGATTTTAGTGTTGTTAGGAGGTCTGATGTTACTAGCCTTAGAGGTAGGCGTCGAGAGCTGCGGGCTCAATGAGATATCCGAGCCCGTCCCCAAGCAGACCCCAGACCTGCCCCTCCCAATATCATTATTGGTCAGCTGTATAAATTTTTCGCTGCTACATGGGCCTCTGTACGCCCCGCTATCGCTAGTCACAGCTAGCTCCATATTCTGTCTGTACATTCCAGCATTCTGGATCTCCTTTGTATATACAAAACTCCTCTGAGTAGCGATCAAGGCGGTGTCATCCCCGCTGCCTGTTGAAGGAGTCCGGACCTCCTGTTGTTGCCTGCTCATATCCCCTTTGCATACGCATGTGTCCCAATTACAGATCACATCGCAAGCTGCCTCAGCTCCGTCACCCTCATTACAGCTGGCCTCAGCCCTCACTCGCTCATTACAAGGGTCCTTTGCCCCTACAGGATTCTTACAAGGCATTGCAGCCCCCTCAACATCACTATACTCCCCAATAGTCGACCATACATCACCCTTCACAGCTATACATATCTCGCTCCCCCCTTCCCGATTACAATCCTTCACCTTAAAAGTTTTGCCAGCAGTATCTCCCCCCGACATGGTCACATCCCCTTCCCCATTACAATCCTTCACCATGAAGACTTCGCTAGTAGCATCCCCCCCGACATGCTCATGATACATTTCTGAACCCCCATCCCCTTACAATTTTCATCCCTAACGTTCCTCTCCCCAACAACAGGAGGAATCCCAGGCGAAGAAAGCTTAGTAAACAAAGGCACACTTACATTGTTTCCACATTCTTCAACCGGTGCATTCAAATTTCCATGGTCGCCAACTTTTCCCGCTCTCGAAGTAGGCTCCTCATCTTTACTAAGAGAGTGCTCTTCTTCTTCGTCAATAGCTTCAATCTTCGCCGAGCATTGTTGTATGCAGTGTACGAAGCATTTGCAGCTGATGCAGCGAGGCGGCTTCCCCTCATATCTGACCTCAACTTTGAAACATTCCCCATTCTCGATCTGAGCAGTCACAGTCTGCAGAAGCTCATGATTAGCGGAGATCTCGACCAAACACCGGGCATAGGACATTCTTTCCATGGATGCCGTGGCTCTGTCCAAAAAAATAGGGGATCCCAACACGCTAGTTATAGCATTCAGAATGTTCAGCGACCAGAATTTGAGAGGGAGATTAGGCAGCTGAACCTAAATGGGGGCAGTAGACAGCATATCCCTGTCAAACAACAAGTCCGGCGCCCATCGTTGGATGACGACCAGCCTGCCGTCGAACATCCACGGACCTCCGAACAGGACACTCTCGCAATCTGCTTTATTTTTGAATTGGAAGAAAAAGAAACCGTTATCCCTAGAAAATACCGATGTACCTGTCTTCTTCCAAGTTCTAGTAGCCCACGCCTTCATCTGGCTATAGAACGGCACATCGCCAAGAACGTAGGCGACAAGAGTGTTCTCCCAGGAGCTGGCGGCTTCATCAATAGCCTCCTGCGACAGCACAGCAATGGAAGCTCCTGTTTCATCAATGGCTGGAGGTATATACATCATCCCCAAGGCATCAGAAACCTTCCTTCTGTTAGTACAAACGTCGAGCCAAGATTGCTTAGACGCCAATGGATTGATCTTGATCTCAAAAGCAGGCCTCAACATTCTTCTTTCAAAAATTTTCCGTCCCCCTGTGGATCCAGGCCTACGCGATCTACCTTCATTCCCTTGCACACGGGGTCTGTACTCCATTCTAGGATCTTTACCCTTGGCGTCAGCATTCTTCTTCTTGGTGACAGCTCGCCAATCTCCCGCATCCGAGGACAATGCTCCATCAGGACCAGAAGAAGACATAGCCAAACAGAATAGAGAGAGAGCAAAGGTCAAAAATAGACTCCTGAAGACAGGATCTCAGAACAGGATCAGAGAGAATAGTAGCACTCACCGCCGGATCGAGAAAGATCTCGATCCGTTCAGAAGTATCGAGCGATTCAAGCAGATCGCCAAATCCAGATCGCTCAGATCTGGCAAAGTAGAAACGAAACAGGATCAACGTCGCCACCTCCGAGCCCAAATATGTAGCCAAAAGACAGATCTAGGTTAGATCTATCGAGAAGTTACAGATAAGAAAGCTAATGGAGTAACGACGCAAATCCACAGATCAGAAGAGAGCACACCGTCGGATCAGGATCTCCGACGAGGTATTATATATATATATATACACATACATACATACATACATATATATATATATAGATTTATTTGGATATGGGGCGAAATTGGGCTTACGGATTGGAGAAAATGGAGAAAAATATGATTTTTGGGAGAAATTGGGGGTGCGCTGCAGCGGGGGCAACGTCGTCGGCGGTAGGCAGGCGGCGGCGGGCGGTTGGCGACAGGCGGTCGGCAACAGGCGGGGGTGCGGCTCGGGTGAGGTATGGGAAAATGAAGGGGATTGTGCTCGGGCGATGCGTGGGAAGACGAAGGGGCTCGGGCTCAATTTGGGGATTGTTTGCGTTTTGGGATTTGAGCCGCGGGCGCTGAGTATATAAAGCTTAAGTCACTCGGTCGAGTGAAGCGTTCACTCGGCTGAATGGCACAATATAAAATTTTTCGAAATTATTCCACATAATTCGCGACTCGGGTGAGTACATCTTACCACTCGGCTGAGTAGACAAAGGTCATTCGGTCGAGTAGCAAGGCTACTCAGAGCTTTTAAGTGCTAAGGAGTGTCTAATTCACTCGGGTGAGTGACTAAGTCACTCGGCCGAGTGGCATATAAATTACAGAGAGTAGTTTTTAGGATCTTCCCTGATCAGTACCCTACTCGGTCGAATAGGGTCTTTGCTCGGCCGAATGACTAAGTCACTCGGCCAAGTGGGCTGCTAATTTCAGCTCCGACTCTCTGTTTTTGCTCCACTATCTATTTTTCGTCTCCGCGTCAGTTCCTTCCTCCTCCTGAGGCCTGAGCACGTTCCTGGAGTGCTCTCCTTTACCATGGTCATCCTCCATTCAAATGGTTACTCGTTCTCCATCTCTTGTCATAAAAAATAGAGCCCGTTGTTAGGATTTTTATGACTCTAGACTCTAAACACTAAGAAAGATCTAAAACAAAAAATAAAAAAAAATGAAAAATTCAACTAAAAATAAGATAAAACCGTTAGGTTGCCTCTCGACAAGCGCTCGTTTAAGGTCTTGAGCTCGACCCCTTAAGATACTCGTTTAATGCTCGAAGTTCGGCGCATGTGAGATGCACGCGTCAAATTTGCCGGGAAGGCCACTTGGATTTAATTGTTGATGTTCATGGGCGTTTCTCGGCTCCCCCTCATCATGGATAGCAATGGGGGATGAGTCCCCCAAGCTTGAGCTTTTACCGTTCTTTTCTTTGCCGGTGGTGACAATTTCTTATCCGACAGAGCTTTCTTCAAATTCTTTGTCGTGGAGAGCTTGCATAGCTCTCTAATTCTTACGACATCAGCATCGTCTTTGTCATCAACCATAGAATGATCTGACGGATCTTCCAACTTTTCTCCATCTCTAGAAGATTGGCCTTTTTCGAAGCCATCATTGTGTAAGGTGCCGATAGCATACGACATAGGATCATCAATGACCTCATCGAGGAGGTCCACGTAATCGACGTCCTCCGTCCAAGGCATGTGCTTCATTGCCTTAGGAATGTGAAGTTCCTGTAGAGAGATGATGCCCTCGAGGCTATTTATCTCTGTGTGAATAGCAAAAACATCTTGTTCGAAATAACAATAAGCTGTTTGGTAATAATTTATCTAAGTTATAATGTAGTAAACATAAGATATTAACTTAGGTATATTCCGGAGACTTTATGCAAGGTCAAACATGTATCGAGATGAGTATCTCAATCATGGAGAAATGTTTGACCGTTTGTAGCAAAGTCTAAAATGGTTCGTGGTCGTAGATGTTTCGAGACAAGGATATCGAAACATCAGATAGACCATTGTGTCTTAAGTCTTCACCGTTTAGCGGTGGCGATGATCTTATGATCGTTCGACTTGGCGAAGTCGAAGACGAGACACAGGTGCTCATTAGAGAATGAGTTCACTAAACGATCCACATGAGTTATCATATGGTTACATTGACCAATCTGTCAATGATAACTCTTAGTGATGATAGGCAAGTTGGTCTTTTGACTTGAGGTCATTTTACAAACCTGTGCGTGAACGGTGCTACTTAGATCACTGACCTAACTTCGAGGCTAGGCCTGTCGAAAGGTCTTTGATTGGGTGTCACTTTTAGCGTACGAGGAGAGTAATGGCCAGAGAGGATTCGTCTCACCCGGTCAATGGGAGTTAGTGTCGTAGAGTTGGTTCAGTCTTTAGTAAAATCTCTGGGCAGAGTATGTTGGAATAAGTCCAACATTAGTTGACTAAAGATCGATAGAAACTAACCGGACTCAAGTTATTGTGGTTGACAGTTTGACCATACCCTAGACTTGATCTACACGACATAACTTAAACGAAGAGACTATAACTGCAGAACTCATCACAGACACGGTCAGGGTGGTCCCAACAATTCTTATGTTGATGAGCTAACCACATTATGATGATTCTGAAACAGGGACGGCAGCCACTGCTCGTGGTCACCGCCGTATAGGGGTTCGAGCCCAACCGGTAGTAGGGTCAGGCCGTAGGGTCACACACTGAGTGCGACCTTCGTCTAGTAATAGGTAGAAATTAGTTAGGGAGAATAATTTGCATTTGATGCAAAGGAAGAGAAAATTGCATTTTGATGCAAATGACAATTTAAGCTAAGATATGGACTAATTTGCATATGATGCAAAAGAGATTAAATGTGTCTTAAATAGTTTAAGACCATATTTAAATGATATAAACGCAAGGAAAAGTTCACGGGTAAGACGGGAATATCTTGGTCTATGCCCAGATTAGAACGACGTCCAAATCGGACGCCAGATGCCTAAGATACGCCCAAAACAGCCCAATGGATCTGACTAGGTTGACCCAGACCAGATTGGATCTGGCCTGGAAAACTGGCCAGCCTAAGGCCCTCTCTGGGCCTGGGCGCCCAGGCAACAGGCAACCTGGGCGCCCAGGCAACAGGCAACCTGGGCCCGCGCCCATGCCCAGGGCCTGGGCGCCTGACCAGGCACCCAGGGCGGGCGCCCTGGGCGCCTGGGCGCATGCGCCCAGGTCTGGGCCAGGCGCACAGTTAGCAGATTTGACCAGTGGGGCCTACAGGCTGGGCCCCACCATAGGGTGCAGAACCCTAGGGCATTGGGCAGTTTTGACGGCTCAGTTTTTGCGAAAAACAAGCCTTGGGCTGAACTTTGGGCGATCAATTGAAGGGTCAAACGGACTCCGATTGACTCGCCGTTTTTTCCTATGCATTCACCGTTGAACACCCTTCAAATTGATAGGTTGTATCAATCATGAAGGTCAACGGTGAGGGAGTTAAAATTCACGGAAGTTTGTACTTTGTGAAAGGCAAACTAACTTGATTTAATTAACTCTAATTTAATAGTCCCACATCGGTTGTGCGGAAAAGGGGAGAGTCCGCCGCCTATATAAATAGGGGCCTCCCCTTCCTCCAAACTCGTCCCAAGCTCTAGATCTGAGCGGCTCTCGTAAATGTTGGAGCATGCTCGGATCCGGGCTTAAATTAATATTCTCTATCTCCCTATATTTCTGCCTTACTCCTGAGGGCTCTAGCAAAGCCACAAAGGAGTTCGGATTCGGATCTGAAATCTTGGTGAAGGCTTTCACTCGCGTGAAACTTTCTTCGGTGCCTGGTTGGCTCGGCGACACGAGGATTGCTCGCCTCGGGATGTAGAGCGGTTCGAGGAGCAGCTCGACGTGGGACGGGGAGCGGCTCGGAAGACGGTGCGGAACATCTCGCCTACCCCAGGGTTGAGATTTCGGGTATGTGTTTTATAAGCATTAGTTTAATTTAATCGTAGTATGTTAGATCCTTCTTGGGATGGTCAGATCCATCCCGAGTCGGCATAGATCTTGGCTAAGGGTCTTGTACCTTAGGGCTAAGTTAAATTGTTTAACTGCATGTTAATTATATTAACTTGTTTATTCTTCTGCTGCAATTTTTTATGCCTATGTTCCGTCCGACTTAGGACGGAAATAGAGTTTTTGTGCCCTAAGGGTCATAGAAAACCGTTCAGTTCCACCTCTATGTTTCCGACATTCACAGACAAGGTGCCCTCTCTCACGTCAACTATCACGCCGACGTGGCTAAGAAGGGGCGTCCAAGAATTAGTGACGTATTGCCCTCCTCCTTGATATCCATTACCACGAAGTCGCACGGCAAGAAAATTCCTCCCGATACTTGGAGCGGTATGTTCTCCGCAATTTCCACCGGCCTATTGACCCGACCATCTACGAGTTGTATTCTCATATCCGTCGGCTTTAGGTCGGTCCATGTATTCAATTTCTTAAACATAGTTAGGGGTATTAGGCTCACGCTTGCTCCCAAATCTACTAAAGCCTTTTGTAGCGGGACTCCTCCAAGCGTGCAAGGTATGCAGATGATTTCGAGATCTGTAAACTTTGTAGGCTCCTTCTCCTTCCGGGTGAACCATGTACCTTGCTCGGCGAGCATTATCTTCTCCTTTCGCTTCTTTCCCGAAATCAAGTCTTTTAGGAATTTAGCGTAAGACGGGATCTCTACAATATCGTCCAAGAAAGGGATATTTAGGCTTACTCCCTGCAAGTACTCAAGAAATTTGGCGAGCCGCTTCTCAATCTTTGCTCTTGCCAACCTTTGTGGGAAGGGTACCGGTGGCATATAGTTGCGCTTCTTACGTGGCTTCACGAATTCAGAATTTTCACCGTCTTTTGGCTCTTTTAGGCACTCCTCTTCATTAGCCGGCTCCTTGTCATCCAAATTTTCTTCCCCTGGTTCCTTAGTTTGAACCATGGCGGGAGTAGTGTCCTTCCTACCCCTAGTAGTTACCGCCACCACCGCATTGATGTGGCCGGTATTGCTCCGTGGGTTTGGCTCTGGTTGAGCCGGCAATTGTTGAGTATTTTTATTGAGCAATGCTAGTTGCTCCGATAATTGTGCGACGACGATGTTGAGAGAGTCTTGTTGAGCAGTCAATCTAGCATTTACCATCTTTTGCTCCGCAATGAATTCTTCAACCCTCGCTTCATGGTCGGACCTCGGTGGTGCTTGTGGTGGATTAGGCGCTCTCCACCCTTGATTATACCCTGGGGGTCTATATGGTCCCGCTTGTTCCCTCAGTTGGAAGTTTTGTTGTTGAGGCCCTCTTGGTTGATATTGTGGTTGTTGTGGAGGCCGAGCTTGAGGTTGTTGCAGTGGTGGATTTAAGACTCCGTCATTATTAGCATATGAAAATTCCGGGTGATTTCTCGTGGCCGGGTTCACCCAATAACCGGTGTTTCCCGCAACATATTGGACTTGCTCTATAGCTCCCTCTTCTCGCTCTCCTCCAACATACATGACATGTGCTTGGTCTTGCCAATCTCCCATACTTCCTCCCAGTGTAGATGTGGTGGGGGTTCCATGCGGATCACTTATCAACTTCTCCAATCTATCCATGACCTTGTGGAGAGAATCAAACTTCGTAGAGAGCTCCGCTACAGCCTTTGCCTCATAAATATATGTTGGCTTTAAGGAGGATGAAGAATGTCCTCTCTTGTCGTTCCATTGTTGGTTATTAGAGGCCATCTCTTCAAGTAGGGCCGTAGCATCATCCGGCGTCTTAGATAAAATGGCTCTATTAGCGGTTGCATCTAGGATTTGCTTGGTGCCCGGTTGCAATCCATTGTAAAAAGTATGCACAAGCTCCCATGCTTCAATACTATGATAGGGGCATTGGTGTTTGAGATCTTTGAAGCGCTCCTATGCCTCAAATAGAGTTTCCTGAGGTCCTTGCTTGAAGGACATGAGCGCGCTCCTTATCTTGACTGTCTTGGATGGTGGGTAGAATTTATTAACAAATGCGCTCACCAACTTATCCCATGTGGTAAAGATCCCCTCTACTTGCGTTTTCAACCAATATAATGCTTTGTCCCGAAGGGTAACTGGGAAGAGGCGCAGTCGGATAGCGTCGGCCGGTACACCGGGCATCTGAAAAGTGGCGCATTTGGACAAGAACAACTATAGATGGTAGTGTGGGTTCTCTTAGAAGTTCCCATGAAATGGGTCTTGTTGCATCAAAACCACTAGTCCCATTTTAAGCTCGAAGTTCTTGTCCGCCGCCAACTCCGGCATCACAATAGACGAGGTAGTAGAAGTAGTCTTAGGCCGTAGCCTATCTCTGATAGAGACAAGCCTAGCCATGCATGTCGCTAACTCCTCCGGTGTCTCTGGTCGGTTCATATGATTGTCATATATAGCAAGTCTCCTCTCAACTCTAAGCCTCCTTGCAGTACGCTCGATCTCAGGATCAAATAATATGTCTTCTTGATGTGCCTTTGATCTCGTGTACATGCACAGAAAAGGAGAGTCTTGATGGAATCGTTAGCATAACAGAGAATAAAAAGATAAAAATAATAAAAAGAAAAAGAAATAACTAAGTAAAGAAAATAAAATACCATCGCCTCCCCGACAGCGGTGCCAAAAACTTGATCGCGCCCGGATATACACCCGGAAAACGACTGTAGTTTTACCGCAAGCGCATGGCATAGTGGCAAGCGGGTATCGAACTCAGGGAGGACAATTGACATTATCCTACTTTGATCACCTATCTATCGATGTAATAAGAATGATTTTGATGGTAATGTCACAATTGTTCAAATAGTAAATAGATATCAATATAATAAAGCATCTATGGATATGAAATCCCCACTACGGACCGTCTCTTATCCTTGTGAATCATGAATATCAACGTTGCAAAGCTTGAATGTAGGTGAACTAGTCGCAACTTAATGTAAAACCAAGCTCACGCTCTCGCGCTATTGCCAGTCTATAGAAACCTAGATTAGGGCCCACTCTCGTGCAAACCCTAACCTAAGCCACTAGCGTGAAGATCGACATCATCGTCCAATCGCAACTCGAGCCCACTCTCGTGCAAACTCGAGCTATGACCTAGGTTATGATAATTCGTATTCATCCAATCTCTTGCAAACAAATATTAGTATAGATTTATAATAAAAATCCTAGCTTTGGTCCAATCTCTTGCAAACCAAATCTAGAGAATTTCAATTATAAACCTAAGTCGAATGTCTAGGCCTTCCCATCATTTCTGATCCAATCTCTTGCAAATCCCAATCGATGGAAATTCCTAGCTACTCGCAATAAATCAATCAAAACCTAACCTTTCTTCAATCCTAGCAACAATTCGATTCATTCATCACAATTCAAAAGATCGGGTCCATAGGGTTCATCCCCATGCCCTAGAACGACGAAACTACTCATAAATCATCATGAAAATATCAGAAATAAAGCAATAGATCATAGCACAATTCATTGTAAAGAATAGACAATTCATAAAAATAAGAGTTTTAGCAAGAAAGAACAAACCAAAATTGCCGCCTATGATCTCCAGCTGAGATTTCACAAAAGAATAGCCGTCAAAAAATAATAGAAGTCTCTCCTAAAATTAGGGATAAAACTAGGTTTAAATACAAGCCAAATTCGCCTAAAAATCCTGACAGATTTGCCCCTGCGCAGCTCAGAAATCGCAATCTGCGTAGCAGTCGGAATGCGTCACTCAGCCAAGTAACAATGTCACTCGGCCGAGTGACAAACCCAATAATAAAACAGAGAATCTGGGGGTTTCGGGGGTCTGTCTCTCTGACTGACTCAGGCGAGTAGGCTTCTTTACTCGGCCGAGTGGGCTTCCTCAGAATTTCCAGTAATTTGGCAGCTTCTCGGGATGAAATCCCTGTAGTACTCAGGCGAGTGAGCTTTCTCACTCGGCCGAGTAAACTGGCCGAGGAAACTTTGAAATTTTGCTGTGCGTATCCGTTTCACTCGGCCGAGTACATCTCTTCACTCGGCCGAGTGAACTCTATGTTCGACCGAGTAAGCTACTTCTGGGCTCTTTTCTTCTCCTCCTCGCCTCCTCGTTGATTCTATTGAATTTCTTCCTCTTCCACTCATCCTCTAGCACTGCTAACTCCTCAAATATGCTGTGGGCGATGCTCCGGTGTGCACGAAAGTCACTTGATCTCATTTTTGTTCCAGATCGTTTCATATCTCCTGAAATATGACAAAAATGAGAAATAGTGAAAAGCAACGCGATATCGTCGAATAATCGTGGAAAATGCAATATGGGCGATCTAAATGACATGAAAACATGCAGAAAAAAGGTGTAAGGAGCGATCACCTTCGTTGGTTGAAAGGCTTTCTTCTTCTTTCCTTTATCCGTATGCTTGGAGAAGGAAGAAGAAGAACAGACAACCAGTGCAGGAGACTTGTCCTTTACGCCATCCTTAAACTGCCAAAGCATGTTGAGGAGTTCAAGAAGTTCAACCTCGACCTTGTTCATAATAATATTACTTATGAATGGTGCACACTTCGGGGTAAGAGAATTCAGGACCATGTCCGTGGACAATTCATGATCTAACCTGAAACCAAGCTCTACAATATCCTCTATGTATACTATCATATTGAGTACATAGTCTTGCACCATGCCCCTATTCATCTTCATCTTAAATAGTTTACACGATGACTCAAACCTTGCGGCCTGAAATGATTTACAATACAACTGTTTTGTATTGAGAAAAATGCTACAAACATCCATATGTTCTGCCTTCTTTGGAGCTTATTGTCCATAGTGGCTAGAGTGAGGCATCGAGCTTTTTAATCATCCTGGAGCCATTGATTATAAGATTCAACAATCTCAGCTTTGGCCCCTTTAGGTCGTTCTTGTTGAGTATTGGACTTCTCCTTACATGGTTTTGATGATGAGCAAACATAAATAATTGTGACTAATCCCCTCCATGCAGTTAATCCATTGCCTAAGCTAATCATGAAGATCAAATAGCAATGGATGACTATCAAGATCAATCAAAGCTTAATGAATTGAAGTCTGGGTGATCAAGTTGAAGAAAGAAGCTTCAAGGCCATTCAAGAGAAAGAAGAGAAGCAAAATTCAATGTAAATCTTTTTATGCTTTTATTTCTCTTGATTAGAATGTAGCCTTGTAGGAGAACTTTCTTGGAGCTCACACACTTCACTCCATCTAGCCTTGGAAGTCATTAGAAACAATTTCTTAGGACTCCAACTCTTCATTTTCTTTAATGTGCATTCTGGTCTTTCAACAGGCGACTAAAGAACAAAATACATGCGCTTGTTTCCATACATGCACCTGGGATTTTTTCTGCAGTCGTCTGAATTGCACATGTTTTGACATATGTGTTTGGGCTTTTCATTCCTAACTTTCATCAGGTGACTATTGAACAAAGTACAGGCGCCTGTCTAGTTTTAGGCGCACATGACTTGTTTGTCAGTCGCATGTCTCCTTTTGTCCAAAGCCCCTATGATCTGTCATCTTACACACTAGTGCATCCAGGCACACTATGTAGGTTTTACAGGCTCCTGCCCATGACACAGGTGCCGGTCGATACCTCTACAGTCGCATGTCAGACGTGCGTTTATATTTTATATATTCACGCACGTCTTCTCCGTGATTTCCCGTTGTTTTCCGCTATTTCGTATCTATTATTTTGTGATTTTTAGTTCATTTTCACTTTCTTTGTGTTTTTGTGCTATTACAGGAGATTGCCAGCGCATGGGACATATAAAGCAAATATCATGAGTCCCCGGATCAACGGGAGATGCCACACGAGATCCTGAGGGCCAAACGTCAAAGTATATCATGTATCAGCCCTCAACCAATCCAGTGGACAGACCCACCCACCCAATCGGTTCGTGCACATGTATCTGACCTATGAGAGCAAGCTATGAAGAAGACCCCCAATCGATCGGTTCTGCGATCGGTTGGATGCCATAGTCCTATCTGTTTTTGGAGCTGAACTCCAATCGATCGGTTGACTTTTTAACTGATCGATTCACCGGTAGCTGATCTTCCCAAGCTCACGAGCCAAACGACTTCACCTGATCGGTTCAATGATCGGGTGAAGTATCTCAGAAGCTGAAGCTCGGTCAACCGGTCATCTCAACCGATCGGTTGATGCTTCAACCGATCGGTTGAGACGTTTATTTTTGTCTTCTTGTGGGAATATTCCCTGGCATCTTGCCAAATGTATATATAGCCCTAGGTTTTCCAGAACACGGGGATCCCCAGTTTTTAACAGTTTTAAAGGGATTTTGGCCGCTGCTAATTAAACTTGTTTTGTAAGTTCTCCGATTGCTTTGATACTTTAATATTGCATTAATACTATCGTTTGCTTCTCTATTCTATTGCTTGATTATAATTTTGATGGCTGAAATTTGTGTTACTAAATCTCTTGCAATGTTTAGTGAGTAGTTTCCTAATCTGGGACATTGGTGGAAGCCCCTTCGCGGGTTCTTCCTAGAACGACCATATGATTAGGGTTTCGATAGGATATAGGTATTTAGATGGTTACGCAGGGGATTTTATTGTCATTGGTGGGATAAAGACCGCCTCTGATCGTTAGTCCTAGGGAAAATAAAACGGGAGTTTGATTCTCTAGCCACAGCTCACACCCATATCGTAGACATTGATTCTTAGCGCGTGGGAACGACAGGATGAAATATCGGGAGAAATCGTTGCGAGCTTAGTGCTCCTGGAGTCGGTCGGTGTTGGACATGGGAATGCCCACCGTCTGAACCCAGGTAGACCTAGCGTATCATCTTGGGCATTGACCGGAATATCAGGCCCATGGGACGCTAGGTACCGCTATTAGAGGCAACGTCTCACCACTAAACCCTAGAATTCGACCGTATTCCTATCCGTCGGTCGTAATAGAGAGAACTCATGATAGGGTGGAAACCAAGGTCCTAGGTTACTTTTTATATATTACAACTTTCCGTAGTTCCATATCGTGACAACCCACCAAGCGATAGGGCTAGCTCACCCACCGGGTGATCCGGTTCCTATTTGATCACAAGCACACCTCACGCCTCCCCGTGTTCGACCCCCAAGCCACATTACAACACTGTGCGCTTGCGGTTATAAATATTTAAATTTGGTATCACCGTTCCTACTGCATATAGTGTCAAAACTAGGGGAAGTCAAGCTTTATGGCGCCGTTGCCGGGGAGGCAACGTGCTTGTTTCATCTAGGACCCTGTTAACCCCCGAGACTAGTTCACATCCTTACCTTGTGATAATTTTCACATTCTACACTTTTATTTTTATTCTTTATTCTTTATTATTTTATTTTCACATTCTACACCCTTTTTAATTTCTCATGGACATATAGTACATATTCGTTTAAGAGGGTTGGTGGACCAACCTGTGCTATTAACGTGTTCTCTAGTGTTGCAGTCCCCTTTCTCTCCCTTTCTTACAGGTTTTCTACTCTACAGTAAGAATGTCGTGTGCTGTTTCAGGTGATATCTGGGTACATGCACACAACGTCAACAGTTTGGCCCAGGGTCTGGCAGAATCTCTAAGCGCCTCAGGCATCCTATCCTTCCTGACAGCTGTAGTGGGAAATCAACAGAGGCACCATGGTATTAAGCAGCATCCTGACACGACATTTTTTCCCTTCTGATGAAGCGGTGCCTATTGACATACCCATTATAGACTTCAGTGAGTGGGATCTTTGCACCTATAGGAAGATTTGTCAGGAGGATCGTCAGGCAGGGTTTGTCGAGTGCGATGAACATGAATCTTTTCCTGGCAGACCTCCACAGAGAATCCTGGAATTTGGGACCATTATGAAATTGAAGGAAGTGGGGGAGAACTATCTACTATGGAGACCTGTTTTCGCGTTGAAGCCTTTTTGTCGGATAATTATCATACACTCGAGATGGAACCATAGTCTTCCTCCATGGTCCTCTCACCACCTTGCAAGGCTTCGCCCCACGAACCCATGGTTGAAAGTGAAGTTCCAGATTTTGACGTCCCGGAGATCCGGGAAGAGGCACTTTCATTGGAAGATGCACATCTTGAGAAATATGTATCGAGGCCACAGGAAGTCGATATGAAGGAGTTACCTCCGGGATTGAAGTATGAATATTTGGGGGAGGATTCGACGCAGCCGGTCATCGTGAACTCCTCGCTACCCGAAGACCAAATGACTAAATTACTTGACGTTCTGAAAAGATTTAAGAATGTTTTTGGGTATGCTATTGAGGACTTGAAGGGAGTAAGCTTGGGGCTTTGCTCGTATTGGATATTGCTTGAATATGAGTGACCGGCTCCCCGCTTACGGTATGGACGCGGTGTCGTTTTACCGCAAGCGCACTGTGTTGTAGTGTGGCTTGGGGGTCGAACTCAGGGATGCGTGGATATGCTTGTGTCAAGGAGGATCAAATTCACCCCATGAGCGAGCTAGCTCGAATCGAATGATGGGTTGTCACGGTAAATGGAATGCAAGGTATAGACAATATAAAGGAAAAACCCGGGACTCTGGTTTCCACCCTATCGTGCGATTCTCGCCGATACGGCCTATGGGTAGGATAGCGATCGGAATTAGGGTCTAATGGTGAGACGTTGCCTCTGAAAGTGGTACTAGCGTCCCATGGGCCTGATATTTCGGTCGGTGCCCAAGATGATACGCCGGACTTCCCGGGTTCGATCAGTGGGCACTCCCGTGTCCATTAACACTGACCGACTCCGGGAGCACTAAGTTTGCAACAATAACTCCCAACATCTCATCCTGCCGCTCCCGCGCGCTAGGATTCGACGTCTATGCTAAGGGCGTGAGCTATGGCTAGGGAGTCAACCGCCAAGTTTATTCCCCCTTGGCCCAACGGTCAAAGGCGGTCTTTTTCCCGCTGATGACAATAAAACACCCCGCCTAATCCCTATCAATTTCCTAGTCCTATGGACGCATCGGAAAGAACCCACGAAGGGGTTTCCACCAAAATCCCAGATTTGGAAACTACTCACACATATTTAGTAAAAAGCAATCTAAATAGAAATCGACCGTAAAAATCATGATCAGGCGATTGAAAAGTAGTAAGAGCAATGCTAATAACACTATATTAAAGTTTGACAAAGATCGGAAAACTTACAAATATCTGAAAAATTACAGCCGTCAAGAGAGAGAAAAAACAGCAAAAAATAACAACTTCCCTTTCTGGAAAACCTAGAGGTCCTATATATAGAATACGAAATCACCCGATCGGGTGAAAAGTCACCCGATCGGGTGACCTGCTTCGTTTCTTCGGCAGCGCAGAATAGGATTCCACCCGGTCACCTCGTCACAGTCGGTTGAAGGTTGAAGTTGATCGGTTGGATCTTCGTGCTGTCGGGTGAACCGGTCGGTTGATCTCTCCGTGTCGTGGCTTCGGAGAATCGGCTACAGGTGAACCGATCGGGTGAAAGTCACCCGATCGGTTGGCATTCAGCGTCAGAATTCCAGAGAGTTGGGGCATTTGAACCGGTCACTGAACCGACCGGGTGACTACTTGGCCGCTCCAACTTGTGTCTGGGTGGTGCACGCGTGCATCACCCGATCGGTTGGAAATGACCAACCGATCGGGTGAGGGGCTGAAAGATGCGATCTTCGTCGTTTGACCCCCTGGATCATGCGTGACTCCTCCCGTTGCTCTGGGGACTCATGATATCATCGTTTTATGTCCCCTATGCCAGTAAAATCCTGCAAAATACGAAAAACACGGAAAAGTGAAAGAAAACAAGAAAACACGAGAAAACGAATATAAGACGGCGATAAAATACAGAAAAACACGGAAGAAAATGTGCGCAAATCTATGAAATATAAACGCACGTCAATGAGCAAGCCACTTCCATTGAGCCACAACGAAGATTGAACCTTATTATGATGGAAGTAGTTAAGAAGGAGATTGTTAGACTTCTCTGAGCTGGGATTATCTACCTTATTTTCGATAGTTGTTAGGTTAGCCCGGTACATGTTGTGCCCAAGAAGGGAGGAATGAGAGTCATTCGTAACGAGAAGAACGGGCTTATACCTACAAGGACTGTCATCGGATATCAGATGTGCATCGATTACAGGAAATTAAACAAAGCCACAAGGAAAGATCATTATCCCCTCCCTTTTATTGATCAAATGCTCAAAATATTGGCTAAGCACAACTATTTCTGCTTCATGGATGGATACTCTGGCTTCCTACACATTCCCATCGACAATGATGACCAAGAAAAGAACACTTTTACATGTCTGTTTGGGACGTATGCTTATAGGAGGATGCCGTTTGGGCTCTGCAATGCCCCGGCTACATTTCAAAGATTGATGTCCGCAATTTTCTCCGATTTCTCCCAGGACATAATGGAGGTCTTCATGGATGATTTTTCTGTCTATGGAACAGAGTTCAACTCGTGTCTCTACAACCTGGCTAAAGACCTGAAAAGATGTCAAGATAAAGGGCTGGTTCTAAATGGGGAGAAATGCCACTTTATGGTACAAGAGGGAGTCGTATTGGGGCACATTATCTCTTTAAGAGGGATTGAGGTGGACAAAGCAAAGGTAGATGTGATCGAAAATCTTCCGCCTCCATTTAACCTTCAGAGAGTTCGTGGTTTCTTAGGGCATGCGGGATTCTACCGCCGGTTTATAAAGGACTTCTCTAAAATTTCTAGGCCTTTGACTCAGCTCCTAGTGAAGGATACACCTTTCGTCTTCGATGACAAGTGTATGGAAGCTTTCCACCTCTTGAAGCAAGCCCTTATTTCTGCACCTGTGATTCAACTGCCCGATTGGATTCTGTCGTTCGAATTGATGTTCGACGCTAGCAACTATGCAGTTGAGGCCGTCCTTGGGCAAATGAAAGACAAAAATCTGCATGTCATCTATTATACGAGCAAGACACTTGACGAGGCTCAAAGGAACTATACGATGACAGAAAAGGAGCTACTAGCCATCATCCATGCCGTGGACAAGTGTCGGTCGTATCTTATGGGTGCTAAGGTTATCGTGGACACCGATCACATCGCCCTCAAATACCTTTTGAGCAAGAAGGAGGCCAAGCCGTGCCTCATAAGGTGGATTCTCCTCCTCTAGGAATTCGTCTTAGAGATCAAGGACAAGAAAGGGGCAGAGAATGTCGTCGCCGACCATCTATCTGGGTTGTCTTCTTTCGACCCGGATGCTACCCCTATTAATGACTCACTCCCTAACGAGCATCTTTTCTCTATCTCTTCTGTTTGGACTCCATGGTATGCTGACATCGCCAACTATCTAACGTGCGCCATCGTACCCCACAATGTGAGTTATTAGCAAAAGAAGAAGTTCTTCCACGAAGTCCGGAAATTTTATTGGGATGAACCTTATCTGTACAAGACTTGCAATGATGGGGTGATACGGAGGTGTATTCCTGAAACAGAGGCAGCCTCCATAATTTCTCATTGCCATGATCAACAATGTGGAGGCCATGGGAGTGCATATAAGACCACGGCGAAGATTCTCCAGAGTGGATTCTACTGGCCGACTCTCTTCAAGGACACTTATGCTTATGTCCAGGCCTGCGACAAGTGCCAGAGGACGGGAAACATATCCAAGAGAAACGAAATGCCACAGCATTACATCTTGGAAGTCGAGATCTTCGATGTTTAGGGAATCGACTTCATGGGGCCGTGTCCTTCTTCCTCTGGTAACCAGTACATTTTGGTGGCCGTGGACTATGTATCCAAATGGGTGGAGACGATAGCTAGCCCCACAAATGATTCCCGGGTGGTGGCCAAATTCTTTAAAAACAACATCTTCCCGAGAATCGGCGTGCCTCGAGTCTTAATTAGCGACGGAGGGAGCCACTTTATAGAGAAGAAATTTGAATCCCTTTTGAAGAAGTACGGAGTGCAGCACCGAATTGGGCTTGCTTATCACCCGAAGACAAGCGGCCAGGTGGATGTTTCAAAGCATCCTGGAGAAGACTGTGGCTAGCTCTAGGAAGGATTGGTCATCGAAACTTTCAGATGCGCTTTGGGCCTACAAGACTGCATTCAAGACTCCGATCGGCATGACCCCTTACCGACTTGTCTATGGGAAGGCATGTCATCGGCCGATGGAATTGGAGCATAAAGTACTTTGGGCTGTCAAGAATCTGAACTTCGACGCCAAAGAGGCGGGGAGCCACCGATAACTCCAGCTAAACGAACTTGACGAGATCCGGCTCGACGCATACGAAAATGCACAGATATACAAAGAGAAGTTGAAGCGGTGACACGACAGGCGCATCTTAAAGAAGGAATTTAAGGAAGGAGAGTTAGTTCTCCTATTTAATTCGAGATTGAGGCTTTTTCCAGGTAAGCTCAAGTCTAGGTGGTCGGGAAATTTCCGAGTCACCAAAGTTTTCCCCCACGGAGCGATCGAGATCATGGGAAGGGAAGAATCTTTTAAGGTCAATGGGAAGCGTCTAAAGCACTATACAATCAGCGAGCCCACAATCTCACCGGTCGGAAGCTCAATGACCGATAGCTCCGCTACAAATCCTCCGGATCCGCATTGATCGCGAAATAAGGAGTCGAGCAAATGACTATAAACAACAGCGATTCATGGGAGGCAACCCATGTTCTGAACTTTTGTCGGTTTTTATAGGATTAGTTTTCTAATTTTTGTGAATAAATACTACTATGGGATTTTCTTTGGGATACTTAGATGATTTTTTGTTTTGTGCAGGTATTGCCTCCACCTGATCGGTTCATGCATCAACCGACCGGGTGGGCAATATCAATAAGTGGCCGAATTCAACACACGAGCGAACCGATCGGTTGACAAAAGCAACGATTGGGTGGCAGATCAGGTGGAGATGACAGAGGTCTCAAAAAATTTTGGTGAAAGTTCAACCGATCGGTTGGCAGAAGAGGCGATTGGGTCGATGACCAGGTGACGATGACAGAAGTCTCGGGAAATTTTGGGGAGCGGTCAACCGATCGGGTGAAATCTCACCCGATCGGTTCACCTGTAGCTACTGATCCGTAAGAGTTTTTGGAAATTTGTCCCAACCGATCGGGTGATTTCACCCGATCAGTTCACCCACACCCCTATATATAGGACTCCCTCAACCAACTCCACTTCACCCGACCTCGCAATTTCCCGTTCGAGCGGTTCATCTCCCTTTCTTCCCAATCGATCTCTTCCAGCTCTCCCACTACTCCCAATCACTTTTCCCCACTTTCTCCACCAATCTCCCACCATCAAAATCCTCCCATCGACCACATTCAACCACAAATCACCCAAACCCAAACCCTAAACCCCCAAATTTTCGAAATTTCAGTTCTTGCTGGATTAGCAAGCGGCGGCTCCCCAAATCACTCCATCATACAGCGTGGGATCTTTAGGGAGCTTGGACTTGCATCATTGCTGGGTAACCTCTTTCCAAGCTCTATGTTTCTCTTCTTGTGTGCAATGTTTTGATTTTGTGCCTACCTACTACATCTATTATATCATCTTCGTAGACACTCTCCCCCACGTTATTGTTCTTCCCCTATGTCATTACCATGTCTAGGAAGGGAAAGGAGCCAGCATCATCATCACGCAGACACTACCTGCATGGCCCTTTCCCCTTCTTTCCTTGGCATTAATCCTTCATCTGAAGAACAATCCACATGTTTGCACACCCTTCTTCATCGCCCCATGCGACCTACCCTTTTTGCTGATCGCCCCACGCTCGAATCTCTGGGACTTTTGAGGGGCATAGCCAAACTTTTTGAATGCATTGGGTGTGATTTCCTTCTGCGTGCTTATGCCCACACACATCGGAATCTCACACTCGAGTTCCTTTCTTCTCTGGACGTGTACGATTGGGGATTCTCTTTCCGTGTTTTCAATTTCGACTTTACTATGACGTTTACCGAGCTTAACAATTCGCTGAATTTCCCTTACCCCGATCATTATGTTGAATGTTCAACTCATGATCGGTCTGATATCTATTCTTACTTTCAGGTCGATGGCGTTTGGCAACGATTAGCCCGGTACCCCGCCTTTCCATCGGGGGCACTTTCCTCCTATATTGTACACCCATGTTACCGCTTCGCCCACTACTTCTTTGCCAACACCATCTTTTTCTGCATGGATGTTTCCACGGTGTCTAGGGACGAACTTTTCTTTCTGTATGCCATGTCTCACGACAGGATCCGTGGACATGACCCATTGCCCATTAACACCGCCCATTGGATCATCCACGAGATTTTATCTGTTAGCCGTGCAACTTCCAGACCTATTTGTTGTGGTGGGATGATCACCCTAATTGTTAGTCATGTTTTGAGGCTACCGTCTGACCTCCAAATTCTATCGGGACGTATCCATATCGATCGCGACTACTTGATCGATATCGGTATGATCACTCCTTATGGTCGCGAACGTGCAGTCTACCTATATAGTCCTGACAATACTCCTTTTGCCATCCTCCCACCATCATCTCTTGAGCGAATCCCCATTCGCACTTCTCATTTACCGTGGGAATTCTATCCGGATCCTCGGTATTCTGCACTAATACATTTTCCACCCTTGGATCCTTCCGATTGGCACCCCTATGCCGGGTCACCTGGTACCATCATCATCTACCATGATCCACCGATCAATTTCGATGCACCTATGATCCAGCCTGTTGCCCCTTCTTCTCATGTCGGCACACCTTCTCCTTCATCCTCACCATCATCTTTCGTCCACTATTCCCCTCCCACCTCACCATCTCCCTACAATTCTTCCGATAGCAGCTCAGATTGATTTTTCCCCTAGCCATTTGTTCTGCATCATCTCGCTCATATATTCTTTCTAGCATTGTCATGATCAGCTTGGGGGAAATCAATTTTTTCTGATTGTTATCGTGTCATGTCGTTTGTCGTGTGTTTGTTTTGTGTGTTCTTATGCATGTGTTTTATATAGTTGGTTTGAGTGTTTATTTTCTTTACTTCTTTATATCTTTTTTCGTGTGTTTTTCATGTTTTTCATTTTTTTGTGTCGGTGCGTACTTCCCTCCCATCTTTCGTTGCCTTCCCGCATTTACTCTTATTGCATTGAGGGCAATGCAACGTTTAGCTTGGGGGAGTCGCACTTTGTGCGTCAGTTGTGTCTTTTTCCCATTATTTTTGATTCGTTTTCATCGTGTTTTTCTTTTTCTTTCCTTCTTTTTATTCTCACTCTCCTAGAGATGACCCCACATGATGAACTGCCACGAAACCACACACGCACTTAGCTTAGCTACGATAATCACTTTCACTAACCCTAGGAAGCCGAGTCCTATTGCATTTCATGCCCCGTGGGTTCACTTTGCTTTTGTGTGAGTTGTGTGTTGTGACTAGCTAGTTGGTGTGCTTCTACGTTGTGTTTTTGTTTTATATGCATGTCCTTGGATAACCCCTAGACTATCATGCTTCGATTTCGAATATGCGGTATATGGCTCCACCGTCTGCTTCTTTATGCATGAATAATCTATATATATCACGCTTCAAATCGCATGTGTCAGGACTCTACCAATAGGACTAGGATAACCCATTTGCGTATGTTCTGATCTGCGAAATTTTTTTCTTTTGCCAAGTGTTTAGAATTCGTATTATTTTTTGTTTTACTTGGTGCAAATCCCCTCGTCGTGCATCGTTGTCCCATTTGGGGGGAGTGCACACTTTTCATTATCCCACTTCCAAAAAAAGAGAGAAGAAAAATTCGAAAAAAACGGGAGAAAAGAAAAAATATGTATAGCAAAAATCCAAAAAAATACAAATACCCAAAACCCAAAAAATTTCATGATGTGAATATTATTCCTACCGCCATGAATAAAGGGAAGGCGAGAATTTGCACCAAGTGTTCTACTCCACACCTACCCAACCCCCTTCAATTTCGAACACGCTTGGCATATGAATTTTCTAGCAATCATCTAGGCAGTCGTGTGGTGATCTCCTAGTTCCTAGCAGTAGAGTCTCCGACATATGATATGTTTTCTATTCTTACTCTATTCTCATGCATGCTTGAGCTATTATTCACCGCTAATTCGAATTGAATCAATATTTGGGTCATTCCTTGGGTATGTGTATATGGAGCTTTATTGCACAATTTGGATAGTTACACCGTCTGCTAGCTCACGACCTCACTCACTCGCGCTTCACCGCGTGTACCCACGACACTTGTATGGACTCATATTCCTGGGTTTAGTGATGTGTTTATCGCATGCTTGCTTAGTGTGGTGAGTTGGTTTTCGTTGGCTCTAATAGGCGATTTAGGATTTTCTATTCTCTCTTTGTTTCTTTCTTTCAATTTTTCCCTCCGAGCTCCTACTCTCACTCGTCTTCCTCGAAGACGAGGAAGGGTTCAGCCTGGGGGATTTTGACGTGCGTTTATATTTTATATATTCACGCATGTCTTCTCCATGATTTCCCGTTGTTTTCTCCTGTTTCATATCTATTCTTTTGTGATTTTTAGTTCCTTTTCACTTTCTTTGTGTTTTTGTGCTATTGCAGGAGATTGCCAGCGCATGGGACATATAAAACAAATATCATGAGTCCCCGAGCAACGGAAGGTGCCACACGAGATCCTGAGGGCTAAACGTTAAAGTATATCATGTATCAGCCCTCAACCGATAGGGTGGACAGACCCACCCGATCGGTTCGTGCACATGTATCTGACCCAACGAGGAGAAAGCTATGAAGAAGACCCCAATCGATCGGTTCTGTGATCGGTTGGATGCCACAGTCCTCTCTGTTTTTGGAGCTGAACTCCAACCGATCGGTTGACTTGTCAACCGATCGGTTCACCTGTAGCTGATCTTCCCAAGCTTAAGAGCCGAACGACTTCACCCGATCGGTTTAGTGATCGGGTGAAGTATCTCAGAAGCTGAAGCCCGGTCAACCGGTCATCTCAACCGATCGGTTGATGCTTCAACCAATCGGTTGAGACGTTTATTTTTGTCTTCTTGTGGGAATATACCCTGGCATCTTGCCAAATGTATATATAGCCCTAGGTTTCACAGAACACGGGGATCCCCAGGTATTTAACAGTTTTAGGGATTTTGGCTGCTAAATAAACTTGTTTTGTAAGTTCTCCAATCGCTTTGATACTTTAATATTGCATTAATACTATCGTTTGCTTATCTATTCTATTGCTTGATTATAATTTTGATGGCTGAAATTTGTGTTACTGAATCTCTTGCAATGTTTAGTGAGTAGTTTTCTAATCTGGGACATTGGTGGAAGCCCCTTCGTGGGTTCTCCCTAGAACGACCATAAGATTAGGGTTTCGATGGGATATAGGGATTTAGATGGTTACACAGGGCATTTTATTGTCATTGGCAGGATAAAGACCGCCTCTGACCGTCGGGCCAAGGGGAAATAAAATGGTAGTTTGATCCTCTAGCCACAGCTCCCACCCCTAGCGCAGACATTGATTCCTAGCGTGTGGGAACGACAGGATGAAATGTCGGGAGCAATCGTTGCGAGTTTAGTGCTCCCAGAGTCGGTCGGTGTTGGACATAGGAATGCCCACCGTCCGAACCCGGGTAGACCTAGCGTATCATCCTTGGCATCGACCGGAATATCAGGCCCATGGGACGCTAGGTACCGCTATTAGAGGCAACGTCTCACCACTAAACCCTAGAATCCGATCGTATTCCTATCCGTCAGTCATAATAGAGAGAACTCATGATAGGGTGGAAACCAAGGTCCTAGGTTACTTTTTATATCTTACACCTTTCAGTAGTTCCATATCATGACCACCCACCAAGCGATAGGGCTAGCTCACCCACAGGGTGATTCGGTTCCTGTTTGATCACAAGCACACCTCACGTCTCCCCGTGTTCGACCCCTAAGCCATACTACAACACCGTGTGCTTGCGGTTATAAATATTTAAATCTGGTATCCCCGTTCCTACTACACATAGTGCCAACACTAGGGGACGTCGGTCGCATGTCTAGTTTTAGGCGCACATGACTTGTTTGTCAGTCGCATGTCTCCTTTTGTCCAAAGCCCCTATGATCTGTCATCTTACACACTAGTGCATCCAGGCACACTATGTAGGTTTTACAGGCTCCTGCCCATGACACAGGCGCTGTCGATACCTCAACAGTAGCATGTCCATCACCCCAAATCTTTCATTTTAGCAAGTTACGCACTTATGAACACAGACAACTGATGTTGGATTCCCAGTCGCCTGTCCATGGCACAGGCTCTTGTGGATACCACATCAGTCGCATGTCCAAGCTTACCCAGAATTCTTACATTCTTTCAACTTACGCACTTTGCCACACAGACGCCTATAGAAGGTTTCCCAGGCGCCTGTCGATTTTCAGGCGCATGTCCAACCTTAATTAGTCGACTGTCCTAGTGGTAAGTTACCGTTTGAATTCTCACCTACCCTCTGACACAGTACGTCAGGCAACTATCTGTTCTTTATCAGTCGCCTGTCCTGTCTGTAAAATTAATCCGTTGGGATTTTCCACATGGATTTCAAAGGGGGTTTTGGTTAATTTGTTTGAGGATTTCAGAGAACCTATAAAGTGGCCCTCTACTGTTCCATTGGAGCCTCTTAATCATCTCTTAGCCATTCATGCATTCATCTCTAAGCTCTCAAGCTCTCATTTTCTCAAATCCCTAAAATTCCAATCTCATTCTCTCTTCCTCTCCAACCTAGAATCAAAGTTCATATCTTCTAGGCATTTGATGGTTACAAGAGAAAGGGCTTCTCTCTCTTCTTGGAAGAGATCAGCACTCCAATCAATTTACTCCTTCAAGTTCTACTTCAAGGCATAGGTGATTTGTAAGTTTAAATTTCATATTTCATAACTTTCGTTATTTGATTTTACTCTCGGTTATGAGAGTGGTTTGCTTGATCCCAAGTTGTGGGATTCAATGACATCAATTGTGTATGAATACACTTGTAGGGTTGCTACAATTGGGTTGAAAGGAAACCTCAAGTTAGGGTTCTAACTTGAGTATCCGGGTGGTATCCCGGGTGGAAGGGACGTATGATTACTGGAAACAAGCTGGGTTTGACTTGGGTAATCTGAACCCTTGAACATACTTGTCTTTGCTTGTTCATTGTTGTTAATTCATATTTCCTCATCTTTGTTGGATTAGGATTTTAATTAGACGTAATTTCTTAATTAATTTTATAAACACTATTCAACCCCCCTTCTAGTGTTTTCCTCATAGCCAGGGTCCTTAAAGTTCTTTAGGGACAGTGTCTTTGAGGACAAAGTTAATTCTTTCAAAAGAAAGAGTAAGTTTGATATTTTTGAGCCAGTCTTCATAGTTATTACCCGTGAGGGTATTCTTGTCTAAAGTAAGCTTAAGTCCAGACGACATAGCTGCAAAGAATAGAACACCTAAATTTAGCATGAGTTCTTTATTTTTAAACATAGTTAGATTGGTTTTTATTTAACTATATTCTCACACTATTTTTTGTGATCATCTTAATCCATAGAGATTGAACAAATAATGATATTTAGCGGGAAAGGGATCCAACCACCTGGAATTTTTATAACCTTGAGTATGCCCGACAAGTTGCTCGAGTCTGCGATTGGTAGATGACTCATCATTAATCACATCTTATGTGATTCCATTATCCGTTTTACCCCTAGTCACTTATATCCGTTTTACCCCGAGTCACTTATGACCTTGAGTGTGCTCAGAAAATCATAATGACTAGTCTAGTCGAACCCTTTCTTTCTTGTCCAATCCTAACTTATACTGGTGCTTGGTAGTGTTCACGACATGACGGTTGGGGTTATGCCGAACTACTTTACATGTATAATGGAATTGGTTTCCAAAATATAATCATGTTATGGCTTGAGTATGCCCAACAACCATAACAAGCATCCCTAGTTGCCAAATTCCAAAAGTAAGGAGGGCTACAGCTAACCATGAAAAGGATCATTAACGTAATTGACTAGATACAATCAATGCATGCATTATTAATGATATGAGTTCTATCTTGATCTAATTGAATACGAACAGGCAGGTTTGGCCAGGTAGGATCACCAATCCCTAACTGAGGCGAGTCCCTTCTAGGGTGATCGAGCTTAGACACCGAACGAATCTAGACACCGGTTCATAGATACCTTAAGAATGCCGATTATCATAATTATGATTCATTGATATGTTTTATGAGTTTTTTCGAATTAGTTAACCCTAATTCTAGGTGATTCTTAAAACTTACATTTAAAGAATCTACAATATCACAGCACATATATCTCATGCAGTTATCATATAACAGAAAGGAAGCCTAATTTTCAAAAACAATTTTCAAAAACTCAAAAGCACGTATAATTATTGCACAAGGCCACATGACCACATCATCACCATATGTTAGCTACTTATGGTAGAGCGGTTGTAGGACCTTTGCAATATCAAATTATATGGCATGCCCTGAAATCTGAAAACCATTGCAATTTATCCATCGCATGAAAATAAAATACAACCATCACAGAATGCATGTAAGCTCTCTAGTACACACTAATTAACTAAGACAACTCCATGGTCCAAGTAGGATGGCCATCACCTAGCAACACCTTGCAAAGCGTCTCTTTGGCACATCTCAAATCCATGGATCACTTGCCCTTAGCAACTTCGGGTGGCTCCACCTCCTAAATTTATTATACATTTGAAAAGGAACATCCCCTTTAAAAAATAATAAATTACAAAGCAATGCAAAGCCTTAAAATTAATTTCATAAAAAATGAGTGCTCGAACGCACTATAAATTACATAATTAAGAAAATTAAACTAGAGAGCTTTACACACAAAAGAATTACAACACATCGTCCACATGCATGTATTGAATAGTAGAAAAATAAGATCCAAGGTAAAACATGCTTTGATATCAATGTTGGGGTTAATCATGCTTCTATATGGCTTTTCCCATTGTCTAGCCCAAGGCTAAATAGACGTAGGAAGAAAAATAATAATAAATCACATTTTTACGAAAGGCCCAACGAAAAATATTAAAACCCTTTGCAGGATCTCTTACTATCTAAAAAGAAAGGCGAATCGATCTATCAAAGATAGATCAAAAATTAATCTGCTAAAGAACATACCTTAAGTTTATGCATTCACAAAAACTATTCATTATGACGACATCCCGAAGCGAAGCAACACCTCATCAAGAAACGACCACTTATTCTAGAAAGTTTCACCTCGGTTGACACCCCTGCCTAAAGTTTTGGATCAAATACGAATTTCATTCAAGTTTTGCTAGAACCTGAAAGAGGTAATAAAGAGAAAAGGAGGAAAAAAATTAGGATATGTTTACTTACTTAATTAGGATGAGCTCCCATGATCTAGGCTTGGTGTAAGTTTAGGAGGAAGAGGAGCACCCCATTTATCAGGTGAGTTAAGCCTTCAGGTTAGTATCATCTCCGATATGGTACTAAAAAATAGAATCCAAATTGACTCAAGTTTATCACCTTTAAGGACTTAATTTTGAATTATTAATTTTCCATCTTCGTTAATAAGAAGCAAAATGATATATCATTTTGAAGAGCTTCAAACGGATATCACATAGAAATAAACGACGCTCAATTCCAAGGTTGTTTGACCCTTCAAATGAGCCTTTAAAGTTTGTCAAAAACTGCCCCGAGCCGTCCATTATCAATTCTGAAAAAACACTCACGGGTCCCACTACGGGCCCTACCAAACTGTTTGGGTGCCTGCTTGGTGTATGCTGACCCGCTGGTCTTGACATGCCTACTGGGCTAGGCTCCTGAGTTGGGCGCCCACCCGTTTCGAGCATGCCCACTGGTCTGGACACATCTGTTGGGTCAAACGCCCACTACGCTAGGCGTGTCCACTGGGCCAAGCGTCGAGCCCAGGTGCTTGCTTATGCTTGGGCTTGAGCTCAGGCCTGGGCTGGTGCCTAGGCACAACCTAGTTGAAGCCTAAGTGCGCATAAGTAAATTTTATTAGCTTAGCACGAGTTATACTTAGGTTAACCCTAGCCAGAGCCTTGGGCTAGCTTGAGTCTATACTCAGGCTAAGTCAATGGTGTTTGGGGCCCTGTTTTGGCTTTTCTATGCTTTTGAATGACTTGATTTTCACGTCACATCGTATGTGACCGAAATCCTCTTCGTAACTATTTGCGACCATTTTAATTCACATGATTCATATCTATATTCCTCTTATTACTTAGATGAGGATCTCACATTGTGTAAGACCCTACAGCCTGACCCTATTTCAGGTGGGACTCATAGACCCTAATGACAATGACCGCAAGTAGCAGTTTATATCCTGATCGCATCGGGATGTACTCCCAAAACAATGTATTTTTACCGCAAGCGCACAGTTAAGTGGTGAGCGGGTATCGAATCACGGGGAGGAACTGTCGGTATTATATTGGTTCCTTGGTGGAGATGGAATAATGGTGGATGAATATATGGTGTCATAAGCTAATAATGTCGGTTGTAAATTCAATCAATAAAAATGTCTAGGGCTAGGGAATCCCCACTATAGATCTTCAAGCATCAATGTGAATATGAACTTCCATATTACTACTCTTGATTTAGGGTGAAACTGTCACAACCAAATTGGAAACCAACACACCCTCTCGTGCTACGCAAGTCTATAATAATCTAAACTTGAACCTCGCTCTCGCACAAGCCTAGTTCAAACTATTAGCATTAAGACCGACAATATAATTCAATTCCAACTCAAGTTCGCTCTCGTGTAAGGTGAATTCGAATCTAGTTCATGATGGTTTGTATTCATTTTACCGTTGTACAAATGAATATAGTTATAGAAATATAATAAAGATGCTAGTTTTAGTCGCTCGCGCACACCAATTCTAGGGAATCTCGATTATAGATCTAAATCAGATATCTAAAGCTTCCTATAAATCAAGATCCTCTCTCGAGCTCTCAAGATTCAATAGAAATCCCTAGATATCCATAGTAAATTAACCATAATCTAACCCTTAAACAAGTTTAGCAACATGGGTTTTCAATAGATTTCACATAACAAACTTTAAATCCATAGTGTTCATCCCTTTTTGCCCTAGAGCAAAGAGACTAGTAACAATTCAACATGATCAAAGCAACAGAATTTGTAGATGCAATAGAAATCATCATAGACAAGAAATCTAAACCGAAATTAATCATAAAACTAGAAACAATAGGAGTTTAGACAAACCAATTGTGTTGCAAGCTTCAATCCACAAAGAAAATTAAGAACTTTGCACTCCAATCCTTAAGCAATAGCAAACTTCTCCTTAGAACTCTAGCCGTCTTGTCATCTCTTTGACTGCTCTCAAAACTACCTATTTATACTAACTCAAAAACTTAGAAAAAAAGCTGACCAAAATACACTCAACCTGAAGCAAACCCTAATTCTCAAATTTGGGCCGGCGCACTCGGCCAAGTGAAACTGTCACTCGGTCAAGTGGCATTTTTCGCAAAAAATCATCAAAAATCCGCATTATGTCTTCTATGGCCACTTGGTCGAGTGGTTGGCTCACTCAATCGAGTGGCCTTTTCGCTCGATCAAGTGAGATCTAATGCAGACTTCCCCAGAAATAGTGTTTGCCTCCAATTTTTCTTCTATCCACTCGGTCAAGTGGGCTTCTCACTCGGTTGAGTGAATCACTCGGTTGAGTGAAAGTTTCACTTGGTCGAGTGCATTTGGCACATTTCTTTGGCTGGGGTTGGGGCGTATATGATTCACTCGGTCGAGTGGGCTGCGCCGCTCGGCCGAGTAGGCTGAGTTTTCATCTTTTTCTTCTTCTTCTCGCTTCCTTCCTTCTTCTCTTCTCCTCCTTTTGCTTTTTGAACTCTTCAAGCATCGTGAGCTCCTCGATATCATCGTCGTTGACGCTTTGGCACGCATATATATGCTCCTAACTCTAAATTGCTCCCGATTGCTCCCGATTGCTCCATATTTCCTTAAAATCCAACGAAACATAGAAATAGTGAAATTCGTCGTGAAATCATAATTTAAGCTTTAAATTCGGAATATGAGCAATCGATATGGCATGGAAATATGCAGAAATAAAGTGTAAAATATGAGCATATCAAAATCCCCCAAACTTACATCTTATCATCCTCAAGGAAGATACGTAAAAAGCAAACTTGGCAAATAAAAATAAAGAAAATTAAATAAATTGAAAAGAAGGCGAAGGGGGGAAATACTAGATCATTCTCTCAGAACTCGAATTCACTCAGCAAAATACACTAATAACGAATATAAACATCACTATCACTTTTATTTCGATATCATTTCAAAAAGGCACACTTGATATAAATACTGAGAACAATGTGAATCTTATGAGATATGAAATCATTTTAACAGTAAACATCGTCTAAGGCATAGAAAATGATATACATGTTCATAGACAACACACTTTTCAATTGACTGCTTCTACTTGAACTATAAGAGATATCACGCAATTTATACATATGAGAATGGAAAGATGTGGTCTCATGAATTTTATGTCTATTTTTCAACTCATAGACATTGTCATACTCAAAGTCATCTTCATAAATATTAGAGATTACCTAGCCTTGGTAGTCATGCACACATAAGTAATCACTCTCTCACACTTCATTTGATTTCCTCCCCCCAAGCTTATCTATAAGCGTAATGGCATCAAATGTATAGAATATGGTTTTTCCCAAGCATTGTGGCTCCATTGAAGAAAAGAAAGGAAGGATGGTGTATATACAATGAAGTTTTCGTTTTCGTTTTTTTCTTTTTCTTTTTTCTGTAATCAATATATACATAAGTACAATCCCCAAAGAAAGATATATTCTTTTGTGGTTTTGGGATCATGGAGCTTTTTTAGCGCTCTTTTTCTTGGTAGTATGGGAAAGATGCAAAGATAAGGGTCACTTTAGGGGAGAATTTCCAATGATAATATGTATAGAAATATTTTCAAGATACGTGGAGAAAGAATATATCATATCACTCAATTCACCCTTTGTATGTGCATAACTACTTCAGCAGGGTAATGTCATCTACTCAGTTTGATTTCTAAAAGCAAACTAGTTTATTCATATCAAATGACATTCAGTTCATTTAACCCGAAGTTTTAGTACATAATTCATGCAAATCAGAAGTGAAATAGAGATATGAAAGTTGTACTCCAAATAAAATGCAGTCAATGCGCGAATCATGGTGTGTTTTCTACAAAGAGTATACAATAAGGTAATTCTCTGAAGAGTCAACGTTAAAATTCATTCATGGGCAATAAATATCACATTGGAAGTTCTTTTTCTCATGTGCACAAGTATATCGTAAATGATATCAGAAATAGAGACAATAGTGCTGTGAAAGATATGTGCACAGGTAAAGTGAAGTTCAAGTTAAATTCATCACAGCGAATTCATCTCTAGCAAAGAAAGGAAAATAAGTAAGGATAAAATAAAATCTAATTATACACATGCAAGCACTCTAAAAGAAAAGAAAATATGATGCATAGAAAACTGAAAAAATGTGTGAAAATACGTGAAAAATAAAGAAAAATGAAAATAAATATGAAAATAGAGAAAATAAAAGTGCGTGAGTACACTCACTTCCCCAAGCTAAAAATCACATTGTCCTCAATGTGCGAAGTATTGCACTATGACATAAAAGAGAGGGGTAGGTGGGTGTTGTGATGATGCAAAATGAAAAGTAAGGAAAAATAATAAAAGAAAAACCTGATGAATCTAAATGATGTTATATACAATAAAGATATGCAAGGCAAGCCTGCAAAATGATGGGATGGATGCAAAGGTGATCAAAAGTACTCTCCCCAAGCTGGAATCTATGATGCCCTGAAAAGTGAATGCATAGGGGCAAGAAAAATAACGGGGAGAGAAGGGAGAAAAAGTATAATAGGCATCAAGTGAAGTGCCCACTCAGGTGAATTGCCATCACCACCTTGTGATGGGGGTAGTGGTGGCAAATGGGTTGGCTGCTGCTGCTGTAGGTGCTGTAAAATCTGGTTCAACGTCAGCTGAATACCAGAGATAATGGCTACATGGGTTTGCTGGGTAGCAATGGCCTGGGTGAGCGCTCGAAAATCAACTCTAAGTCTAGTGACTGCCAACTCGACTGTGCACAGGCGCACGTCTCTGTCGTCAGGAGCGAAGGTAGAGGGACATGAACGTGTACGAGCTGGACTCACACGGCTTCCAAAAACTAGTGGGGCTACTATGGGTATGTGTACACGAGGCTCACAACAAGATGCTCTGCCTCCAGGTGAGGCTGAGACACATGAATGCCCGCTGAAATGGGTGCAACAGATGATGTAAGCGGAATATCTACAGAAGTAGAGGAGGGTGAAGAGGTCGTGGCAACAGATGTGGTGACAGCCACCACGACACTCTCAGAGAATACAGAAACGGTAGAGACAGGAATATCGACCGGTGGGTGGGCGTGAAAACTGAAGATAGGGTCACCCCAGAAGTCGGTATCTTAAATGAGGTGAGGGTCTCTACGGTCGCAGGAATGGAAGGATCAACACTCTAAGGAATGAATGGGGTAGGATCAGACACAGCCATGGTACTCTCAGGGATGGGTGTGGACGTGGAACTCTAAGCACGAGCATAAGTGGAGCAGATGTGTAACGGCCACTTTTCGACCGTTCGTATTTCCTACGCATACGACTCTTTTCCTGTGCATATTTAAATTGGCCTCTTCTTGGATCCGGAATATGCGATGTGATATACCGTTGTGACTGTATGGAAGTGTTGATTTTTATAGAAATTTTTGGGAACGTCATTTCACGGCTCGTTTTCTTGCATAATAGCTTTGAATGAAAGGGAGTTTTGGTCTTTCGTCTTCTACGCGTAGTTCTTGATTTTATAAGCTTTCTCGGTGGGAGTAGCACGTGACCGGACCCCGTACCCTCGAACCTCTCGTTCCTACGACCGTCATGGTATTTTCGGATAATTTTTCCGGCAACCATGGTTAGACTTATCCTCTAATCATTTTCATTCCCTAGTTAACTCTTAATCAATTGGAAAATTCAAAATTTAAAGCTAACCAAATCTCTGCTTAATCCCCGCAGCCCAACTAAACCCACTAATCCCTCCACCCTATCACACATTGCCCTCTCTCTCTCTCCTCCTTACAAAGAAACTTAAGGGGGGGCCTACCTATATATAGCCTCAGCCCTCTCTTTTAATAAAAAGAAAAACCCAAAACCTTGGATTAAGAAGGGCCAGCCGCCACCCCCTCTTACACAAAATGAGACTCTCCCTTCCTCTTCCCCATCCTGACGGAGACCTGACCGCCGGCTGCCACATCCCTTCGTCCGACGACGCCGCGCACTCCCCCTTCTTCTCCCCTCTCCAATCCCCTTTCGCAGCGGCCACCCACCATCCCCTCACCACCGGAAAACATCATTTCCAGGCCGCGAGAACCCTCGCCCACCTGCCCTCCGCACAGCTCCGGCCCTCTCCTCCACGCGCCTAGCATTTTTCGGCCATCTGCTTGCGCCGCTGCGTTGCACAGCCTCACGGATCCGGCGCCCCATTTCCTCTCTAAAATGCAAGCACCCCGTGGCCACCACCGGATGCACGGCCCCCTTGCACCGCCGGCGGCCACCGGAGCCCCACGTCCGCCGCACAGCTTGTCGCGTTCTCCCCGTGCGATCTATCACTTTCTTCCCACCGCAACAGACTTCTCACGGCCTGTAAGTCGCCCAGCCTGCCTGGTAATCCTCGCACAGGCCTGTCCCTTGGCCGCAAGGACGCGCAGCACACCCTCCTTGCATGTGCGACCCCAGGCTGTCTTGCAGCAGCCCGACGCACGGCTGTCCACGCCCAGGCTACGTGCATCTCAGGTCCCTGCACTCCAGACCCTAGATCCCGTTGTCCAACCCCAAGATCTGTCGGCCTCTCCTTTTGACGACAGCCCCCTCTCCTTCTCCTCGCCACGCCCACTTGACGGCCATTACACCCCTAGGCCACAGCAGACCCGGCCATCTTAACCCTGATCTATCCTCTCCACCCACATAGAGCGCAACCCAGATCTGTCGATGTCCGACTTCGCTATGCTCCCCTCGCTTGATCCCTAAGCCGAACACTCTCCAGACATCGTGGACGTTACCGTTACCGTTATCGTGCCGTCTCGTTGCGCTACTCGTAACCAAGGTGATTCCGGTGCCGTTCCCGTTGCTGTGCCATTTCGCTGCATTACACGCAGCCGAGACGATCCCGAGACGATCCTGAGATGAACCTTACTATGCTAACCGCAGTCGAGGATGTAAGCACTGCCACCGTTTCCAGACTAGACGACAGACTTGTGCGCGTTCGTCGCACCAGGTTAGCCCTCTTACTCGTAGCGACCCAAACTGTAAGTCATCAAAACCTAACTAAAAATCGTTAACTAAAGTAACTAAATTTACTTTCTACTCCTTTAAAACGATGTGGAACCGTAGATCGACGATCGAACTTTTTGACTGTGCACATAGGATAGAATCGTCGGATATGCTGAATTGGCATCTTGACATATGAATTTTAGGGTAGCCACGTTTAACCTAGAAATGAACCCTAATTGGATTAATGATGAGCATGACCTGACACCGTCGCTTGACTCGTTTCAGACGAATCCTTACCGACGCACCGCTTCGACGGGACGCTCCAGACAGACGACACACTTGCCACCGCAGGCAAGTGTACTCACTTGTACTTTCTGCCGTGTTTAGGCCATACACTCTTAAAAATGTTAAATCGTGAACAAAGAGAACCGGACGAGAAATGATAGCGTCCGGGACCCCCTTGACAGCTAGACTTGACGACGAAGTCTAAGCGCAACAACAACATTTGACACCTTAGGGTTTTTCCTATGTGTGCGTGCGTGTGGACCCCCTTGAAGAACTATCCCTTACTTGTCATGTCATGTCTTGTTATACACAGCCTGCAGGCAATAAGACACTCACCAGTGGGTGAGTGATCCCTTGTACGGATACACAACCTGCGGGCAATAGGGCACTCACCAGTGGGTGAGTGATCCCTTGTACGGATACATAGCCTGTAGGCAATAGGGCACTCACCAGTGGGTGAGTGATCTCTTGTATGGATACACAGCCTGCGAGCCATAGGGCACTCACCAGTGGGTGAGTGATCCCTTGTACGGATACACATCCTGCCGGCAATAGGGCACTCACCAGTGGGTGAGTGATCCCTTGTACGGATACACAGCCTGCAGGCAATAGGGCACTCACCAGTGGGTGAGTGATCCCTTGTACGGATACACAGCCTGCGAGCAATAGGGCACTCACCAGTAGGTGAGTGATCCCTAATATGGATACACATCCTGTGTGCAATAGGACATTCACCTAGCAGAGTGAGTGGTCCCTTGTACGGACTTGTCTTGTGCACTTGGGTGGGGTAGGGTTGAGCGTGCGCACGGGGAGAGGGTCTGATCCACCTCGAACCGTAAGGCATGAACCCTTTGAGTCACACGTGTCTTGTCATGTCTTGTCATGTCTTGCCTTGTCACGTCTCGTCTTGTCTTGTCTTGGTCTGTTTAGGTTAGTCCCGTAGTCGGTAGCACACGCTATGGCCACTGCTTGACGCATTTACTTTTCCTGCTCCGTTACTCTCTTTAAATGCTATGTTATAACCCCGGCATGTTAATCAACCAGTATATCGTTGTTTTAAATTAAAATACACTTGCTGTAGAGTCTAACATCTTCTTGTAGACTTTACCTGACGTACAGTTCCTTTTCTCTTGTGTGATGTATGTCAGGTGTCGAGCCGGAGTTCGTGGACGAGGTAGACTTACTGGAGAACGTGGATCCCAAAGACGTCGACCCAGAGTACGTGCCTGACGAGGACCAGACCTTGAGGACTTTTCAGTCGCCGCCTTTTAGAGGTTACTACTTTTAGTTTGCTCTTTCGATAGTTTGTTGCCATGCTTAGGCTTCTCTTTTTAGACTTTTTACTCGCTGGATATTATCTCTCTATACTAATGAATGCCACTTTCTTTCTGTACTTTCTATTGTTCCGAATCTTATTAATGCAAGAACCTGAAAATTTTAAGATGGTACCCCTTACAAACGCTTATTGGGTCCGAGCTTCATAGCTCCGGCCCAAGCGGGCCTTAGTCATGCTTCGCCTCCGTTGTTTTGGAAAGCGGGGCGTGATAGGTTTTAGTGGTGGCCCATGCAGGTCATGCAAAAGTTCGGAACAATAAGAGTACCACATTCATTTAATATTCATGTACAAGTCAAAATTTAGGGTTTCCTTGTCTTAGATGGTAGGAAGACTTAGGTAGACGTCCCAGTTTGATAGTTAGACGCCTTGGTTAAGATCTAGTCATCCTCGTCTTAGGATACTTTAGTAGCCCTCACCTGGCTCTGACCGTGTTAGATTTCTAGAGCCCTTCTTTTAGTCGTTCGCTCGGGTCCATCGACTTCGTGCCAGCAGAACGTAATCTTGACTTGCTTAGGACTCTACCCTGAAATCCTTAATACTTTTTGGATCATTTGGAAGTCTTAGTGTTGAGTTTCCCCTGATCTTTAGACGGCCCGATAATTAGGACTCTCGGATTTCTAGCATCTTCCTGATCATTACACTTTTGTGTTATCGGCAGTAGTGTTCCATCGTAGCTTTCATGAACCATCTCCTAGGCGTAGTCATTATGCGATCATTTTCCTTTCCCCCGATTCACGTGATCGCTTCCTGACGATTATCGTTGATCCATCAAAACTTCCCTTTGCCAATTCTGTTTCCTCTAAAAGTATTTTTGAAAATTTCTTATTAAATTATTCGCTCAGGTTAACTTCTTTGAAAACCATTTATTATATGTTTAAAATTTCTTGCTTTTCGGTTGAATTGAAGTTCCTTCTTGGATTTTTGAAACCTCCTTTGTCTAAATTTTCAAGATACTATCTTGTAATTATTTCTAACCGGTATCTTACGTATTTCAGTTTTTAAAACATTGGTATCATTTTGAACATTCAATATTCACTTTTTCTAAACTACGAAATTTATTTTAACCACTTACCGTACGTACTTTTAGAATACTTTCTAAACTAAAGAGAACTTCAATTTTTTTATATGTATATCAGTCATATGTTCATTGTACTCATATTTCGGAAAAAAAACCTTTGTATAAACTTATTTTTATTTGCAAAACAATCGCTACCTCACCCTACTCTTCATTTCTCCGTCTAACTCTTTTTTCGAGTTGAGATTTTCTACCATCTGCTCACTTTTTCTACATAATTTTTATAAGTATAAAAATATAAGATACCGTATTTTACACGTGATCCTTTTTACCTATTTCAATATTTTGAGCAATATCTTAGTTCCATCCAACTAGTTATCTCCTTATCCTCGCCATATCCAAACTCGTTTTGTAACGACTGGTTTTCCATGTATGGATTATATATATATATATATATATATATATATATATATATATATATATATATATATATATATATATTATTGGTTGTTTTCGCCCTTCCTTGTGATTTCCATTTCCGTCTCCTTAGCTTTCATTTTCGTTCGTTTCGTCGTGATTTCTAGATTCTTCCGTCGGTCGCCGTGTTTGAAGTAAGTCATTCGTGACGGGCTTCATAACGTCGATATCTTAGAGTTAGAACGAGCCTAGGACTTAGAAAACCATCCCGGAGCTTTGCGCTCCATTTCAGAACTTATCGTGCACATTAGCCGGTACAAGAAGGGGCACCGACCGACTAGATAACGATCCAGTCGGTCGGCAAACCTTCTTGAACCGACTAGTGGGCTTTGATAAATGTTCAGGAGTTACTGTTTATCGTTAGTCGGTCTAAGAACATTGGTTGACCGACTAAGTTGCAAACTAGTCGGTCGGCAATGCTTCTTTAACCGACTAACTCATTAACTATTTTTGGTATCAGTTACTGTTCACTCTTAGTCGGTCTAAGAACGTTCATCGACCGACTAGATGTCAAACTAGTCGGTCAGTAGTTGTTCTTTGACCGACTAACTCTTAGTTCATATTTTCGTCAGGGGTTACTGTTTACACTTAGTCGGTCTGCGTTAGACAACCGACCGACTAGTTCCCAAACTAGTCGGTCAGTGGTTGCTCTTTGACCGACTAAACAGTACAGGAAACCCTAGTTTTGCCCTAGCCGCCACCAAACTCTATAAATACCCCTCCAAACGTTTTCTTCTTCTTCTTCTTCAACTCTAAACCTAATTTCTCCCCCATTGAGCCCCCTACTACCTCAAACCCTTATTCCTTCATCCCAAGCCCAAAATCCATCATCCAAACCCTCACTTAACACATTCTACCACTCATCTTCCTCAAACCTTCATCAAACCCCCAAAACCCATATCAAAACCTATTTCTCCAGATTTTCCCTCATTTCCAGATCTGAGCCGGATCGTTCTTCCGTTGCCGTGCTTGCCCGGCATCGTTCCTCCGCTTCTTCACGGTAATACTCGATTCTTTAGTTTTAGCATAACCCACATTGACACTTGTGAAACCCTAATAAAATGGATTATTAGACAATTAGGATTCTATTTAGAAATCGATTTAGAATCATTGTTCTAATAATTGTTTTGCTATAACAGTGATCTATTCCGTAGTTAGCTTGTGTGACGATCTTCATTGCTCGTCAATCCCGGTATCAGGCAAGTGAAACTTGCATCTCTTGATTTGGGCCATGTCTTAGGCCATTTCCCTTGCTTTAGCGTAAAAGAGACTAGACGGTGAAAGGATAGCCGTCTGGACGCCATTGACCTAGCTTGACAACGAATGTAACGACTGGTTTTCATGAATCTGGATTTATTATATTATAATATATGTTTTGGTGGATTTTCTCCTCGTGTGTGGTTTTCGTCTCCGTAACTTTCATTTTCGATCGTTTCGTCGTGTTTTCTCCATTCTTCCTTAGGATCGTCGATTTCGGAGTAAGTCATTTTAGGGAAGCGGGGCATGACAGGTTTTAGTGGTGGCCCATGCAGGTCTCTCTCTATAACTGCAATTATCGGGATAACGATAATAATATAAGATTGTCCAACAAATAAAATTCGACATCCGAGCCCTAAGCTATTGAGTCTAATTTGTTTCGTTTTCTGTGTCATTAGATGGCAGGAAGGCGATTCACCCGTGGTGGAGGTAGTAGTGCGCCCCCTCATGACGAGGAGCCTGAGCGGGAACCTACCAATGGAGAGATGATGCGGATGATGCTCCATATGATGCAAGTGCAGCAGGGCGTGCTCCTGCAAGTCCAGAATGCTCCACTTGCTCGAGCTGGTCGGGAAATCCAGGATGCCCCTCGCTCCGAGCCGGGAGCGAAGTAATTTCGGGAGCTGGGTCCCGTATATTTTGATGGGTCTGAGGGTCCTCTGGCTGCCGATGAGTGGATTCAGAACATTGAGGATAACCTGGCGATGGCAAAGATTAACCCGGCTGGATGGGTTGATTTGGCTAAGAGGCAGCTGAAGGATAATGCCAGAAACTGGTGGGATGCTGAAGAGAAGATGCTGGTGGAGCCGATAGTTTGGGCTACCTTCAAGACCAGATTTGATGGAGAGTTCTTCCTGAAGGCTGCTAGACAGGTGATGCTGCAGCGCTTCATAGATCTGAAGCAGGGGAGCTTGTCGGTGGATCAGTACCACCAAGAGTTCACGAGGCTCAGTCGGTTTGCACCAAAGATAGTGCAAGATGCCGATGAGAAAGCTCAGCAGTTCCTCCAGGGACTTGCCTTGGAGCTTCAGAGTTTTGTGACCTCTTCTGACCTGGAGACATATCAGAAGGTTCTGATTGCTGTGAGGCGGCAGGAGTTGAATTTGAACCAGAGGAAGGGACATTTTTTTGGGGCTGGGAAGAGGCCTATGGAGCAGGCCAGGGCTGTGGTTAGGCTTGGTTTCAAGCCTAATCAGCCAGTTCAGTTCAAGAGGCCAGGAGGGCCTATTCTGAAGACTTGCCATTTCTGCGGCAAGACCGGGCACCTCAGGGATCAGTGTAGGAGATTCCTAGGGCAGTGCATTGTCTGCGGAGATCCTACCCATACCATCCGGGAGTGTCCCAAGTCGAAGCAGCCTTGGCGGGCTCCTATTGCAGCACAGCCGTTGCAGAAGCGAGCTCCTGTGCCCGCTGGACGTGGAGCGCCTCTTGTTCCACAGAGACAGGCCTTTCAGTGGGCCGTTCCATCGAGAGGGCAGGATTTTTTGTTGACTGAGGAGGATAGCATGGCCGTGGACGAGGTTATTACAGGTAACGCTCATTCTAGCTATTTTTCTTCCTTAGTTAGTTTGATTGTTGATTATGTTGGTTGCTTGCTCATGTTTGTTGCTAGAATAGGATTTGATTGTTAGACTGTTTGCTAGGTGTGGTTTTGGTTTGCACATTTCCTGCACGAGTCCTCTTTGACTCAGGTGCGTCGATGTGCATTTTGGCCCGGAGCTTCGTGGAGAAGCATTCCTTGTCGACGTCCTCTCTTCCTAAGAGTTGGAATATCGTCACAGAGAACGGTGTGGTCTCGGTGCATCGTGGGTGCAATTCTTGCCCGTTGGTGGTTTGTGGACGTGAGCTTTGTACTGATTTCATTGTCCACGACATCATCAACTACGATGCGGTCCTTAGGATGGATTGGCTTGCGAGCTTCTATGCTACGATTGACTGTCAGAGGAAGAAGGTGGTGTTCGAGATTCCCAGACATCCAGTATTTGAGTTCAGTCATGGTAGCAGTTCGCTGGGTCTGGTCAGATTTCGGACCAGACCGGTGGAGGTTGTGGCTATGCAGATGGAGTTGGAGAGGCCAGCTGTGGTGCGAGATTTCGATGACGTCTTCCCCGAGGAGATGTCTGGATTACCGCCTAATCGAGCTTTGGAATTTTCTATTGATCTTATTCCAGGAGCGCAGCCCATTTCGAAGGCACCATATCGTATGGCGCCAGCAAAGTTGGAAGAGTTGCGTAGGCAGTTGGATGAGCTTATGCAGAAGGGTTACATCAACCCTAGTGTGTCTCTGTGGGGAGCACCGGTGTTGTTGGTGAAAAAGAAGGATGGTTTGCGTCGCATGTGCGTGGACTATCGGGAGCTGAATGCGGTGACCATTAAGAACAAATACCCATTGCCTTGCATCGGTGATATCTTTGATCAGCTGGGAGGATCGAGGGTGTTTTCTAAGTTGGATTTGAGGAGTGGTTACCATCAGTTGAAGGTGAAGAAGGATGATGTGCCGAAGACAGCTTTCAGGACGAAGTATGGACACTATGAGTTTGTGGTTATGCCTTTCGGCGTAACTAATGCACCCGCAGTTTTCATGAATCTGATGAACCTGATTTTCTACGACTTTTTAGATAAGTTTGTCGTTATCTTTATTGACGACATTCTGATCTATTCTAAGTCGGAGGAAGAGCATGCCTCGCACTTGAGGACGGTGTTGGAGATTTTGAGGAAGCATCGGTTGTATGCTAAGTTTTCGAAGTGCGAGTTTCGGCTGGACAGAGTTGATTTTCTCGGGCATGTGGTGACTGGAGATGGTATTTCAGTGGATCTCGAGAAGATTAGGGCCATCAGGGAGTGGCCTGTTCCGTCGTCTGCGTCTGAGATTCGGAGTTTCCTTGGTTTGGCGGGATATTATCGGTGTTTCATTAAGGACTTTTCCCGTATTGCGGAGCCGATGACCAGGTTGATGCGGAAGGATGTTGCTTTTGTTTGGTCGGGTGATTGTGAGGATGCCTTAGGTGTTCTAAGGGAGAGGCTGACGACTGCCCCTGTTCTTGCTGTGCCTGATCGCAATGGAGGATTCGAGATCTTTTGCCATGCTTCGGGCAAGGGTCTTGGTTGTGTTTTGCATCAGCACGGGCATGTTGTGGCTTATGCTTCACGTCAGCTCAAGGTTCATGAGAAGAATTACCTGACACATGACTTGGAGTTGGCTGCTGTTGTGTTTGCTCTTAAGATTTGGAGGCACTTCCTGCTGAGTGAGAAAGTGAAGATTTTCACCGATCACAAAAGCTTGAAGTATATTTTTACTCAGAAGGAGCTCAACATGCGACAACATCGATGGTTGGAGCTCATGGCAGATTACGATATTGATTTGTAGTATCACCCTGGCAAGGTGAATGTGGTTCCAGATGCTTTGAGTAGGCTTCCTGCGGTGATGATGTTGACTTCGCAGTGGAGATTGCAGCAGGATTTTTGTGAGTCTGGAGAGGAGATTGTTCTTCCTGGGGAGGATTCCTCATTGATGTGTATGCAGATACAGTCGATGCTCGTGGATCGGATTAAGGCGAGTCAGGCCGGAGATCCGAAGCTGGTGAGGA